>PVJO010030173.1:0-15833 GCA_004026905.1 Hystrix cristata
ATAACATTTATTTTCTGCTTCCACACCATGGGAATTATGCAAATAATTGTTACATTGTTAATATTCAATGTCATTCCTAAATAGAAAGGAAATTGCTTTAGTTCCAGGTGTGGTTAATTCATATACAGTTATTAAGAGTATTCTGTGTGGCAGACCTTGTGCCAGGAACTACCCTTATAAGAATGAAGCACCTCCCCTCAAGAGCAAGTTCTGATGAGGAAGAACGATGTGTGCACAAATTAATATGTTGTGTGAAACAATAGGAGAGAAATAATTTTAAATGCTTTGGAGTATAGAAAGATAGTACAATATCCTTTTGTCTTTTACTCTTCAGCTTCTATCATTTTTCATCACACATGGTGTCAAATTTACTAGTCATTGTCAGTTGTGTCAATTTTCTTGGTAGCTGCTTTAAGAATACTGCTGAATGACTAAAGGAAAATTGTCTCTTTAGTCATAACTAGGGACTCTACTTTGATTAAAGATGCTTGACCTAGTAATTTCCACATTTGTATGGACTTAGTATGCAGAAACTCCTCTCAAAATATCTTTTTAGCTTTCCCATCTGACAGAAGTACTGGTTATTCTCTTGAACCTTTCCTTTTGGTTCCAGGTACTTCCTGAGACAACTGTCTTATTTTGAGAATATTGATACAGGCTACCTCATTGTTTGAGTGTGATCCTGCTAACTCACAGCACAGAGACCATGATTCACATGTAACAGAATATTACAACCACAACATTCAAATAGCAACTCAGCAATCTAGCTATCACATTAGTATTACCTTCATCCTTCTGCCATTTACAAACATGCAATAATTTCCTGATTTCTCTTTTTGTCTCCTTGCAAATCTTCTTTAATGTGCCTGGTTTCTTGACACTAGCTATATTAAACTGGTTAGAAACTCATTTTCTAATTTGCAAGTAAATCTTCCAAGACTCTCTGCCATATAAATGGTGCTTACACAAAAATATAGATGCACAGTGTGGAGATAAAGTGAGCATATTTATTTCAGCTTTTAGTCACCTTGGGACAATAGAGAAGAAAGAGGAGGAGCTTTAATCTTAAGAAGGGAATTAAGTATCGAAGGCAACATTTGACGTATATTAATTTCAAAGAGGAGAAGAGTTACTCCCAAGTCCTACCAGTCCTCAAGGAGGATTACAATTCTATCATCCAGTCTCAGAGTTCCAAATGACAATGACATTGACTGAGAAGTCCAGTTGCCTTAGGCTGCGTATCGCACCAGTGATTAAATATCTCCTCTCTACATCCATTTGATTGTATACCTAGCCAGTGCTGAGGTTAGCCAAACATTTGGGTCTGAGTTATACAAGAAGTATAACTTAGAAGTATAACTTAGAAGCTTAACTACAAAAGCAAGAGTAATCAACTTTCTCTTTAATATTTACAGTTAAAAGTTTCCTCAAAACAACGCTAATTTCTAATGCAAAATATTATTTTCAAATAATATTTAAATGTGTATTTATTGCCTATAACAATCTTGAGACCAAAAAAAGTGTGTTACAAAGTAATGTTTTCATGAAGTAAACAAGTGAAGAGATTGATATGGACACCTTATAAGTCGTGAATATACATGCCTTTGCAGTATGTCTTTTCAATTTAATGAAAGATGTGGATACATAAGATAATCAGATCTCCTTACCATTTTCAGTATTGACTGTGGAATAACTACTTTGTAAAACTTAGTTTATGAGCTCACTCATAGAACGTCATGTTGTGTTGTAGTCATTCATATACATGGCAGTCTGCCAAACTGTGAAGGGATTTGAAGCATATCTCATTTACTTGTTCTTTAGCAGTTTGCACAGGATTAAGTATATGCCTTGGTTATTATGATCTATAGCTTCTACTTACTATTGTGATCTAGAGAACAAATTTAAACCTTAAATTCTAATCAGAACCAGCATGCTTCCTATACCGAATCTTAATAATTCTTCCTCTGTATTTTAATCTTCTTAATCCGTTTGTTTATTATGAGACTATTTTCATTGGTCTCTTCTCATCATTTTGTCAAAGTCCTAAATTTCTAAACATACCTGCATGAGTGTTTCAATTTCGCTGCATTATATTTGGAACCATGAAATAATTTTTCTTTGGCTCAAGTGCATATTATTTTCACCATTGTGTCAGTACAATACAATGATCCTTTTCTTCTACAGAGGCCAACACCACTATAAAGAATACTATTTATCATAAAATTAAAATAGGGTTGGTGGTAGGAGTAGTATAATGAGCAGTGTGAACTTAATGAATTGGAAACATTATTATATATTTGTATTGAATTTATATTTCTATTTTTGAAAGTTATGTCTATAACATCATAGGGTAGCCATAGGAAAACAGAATCTTTGGTATTCTTTGTCTTCGTGTTATCACTTTCCAACACATGGCTTTAGGTTAGTTTTACCCAAGCCTATTTCTCTCCCCCACCCCCACTTGCCATCTCTCAAACTCTGTCATTAAGTTTCCTCATCTCTAAAGTAGGAAGGCAAATAATAATACCTAATGTGAAGATACATTTGCTTAAACAAAAGCAAATGAAAAGAATCCTGTGAATTGTATATTGGTATGAAATATATTTCTGTAATTTCCATTATAGGAGTATTAAAATATTATAAGATGCACAAGGGACAAGGATTATTTAACAGCTGTCTTGTAACTCCAGATAAATTTATTTGTCATATATATATTGAGAGATTTACAGCCTCTAGAGAATTTTCTCTGTGAGAGTGCTGCTTTTGGATGTTCTTTTATTCTTTTATTTCTCTGGCTAGTGGAATTCTCCATAGACAAATAATGTCATTGGCTGGGTAGCTAAGTTGCAGCTAAAGTTCTCTAAGGACTTTGCACAGTGTGGATTCAGAACTTGGGGAAGTTCCACTTAAAAATGGAAAATATTCCCTGGCTAGAGAGTTATCTCCTTCAAATTCCCCCTTTAGAAGTGATTTCTGTCTTGAGGTCTACCAAACATTGTTATCTTTTTCTGCTGAATGTTTTTCTGTATATTTACACTGTTTTCGCAGCCTAATTAGAGTAACTTTATGTTATGTCATTTTTGTTTCTAATATATTGGTTTCTATAATAGTCTTATTTTGATTGATGACAATAATAAGATTGCAATAAACATGATTTTTTTTAAATTTTTTTTGAGACAGGGTTTTGCCTTGAAATTACTGTGTAGCTCAGGCTGGCCTAAAACTCCTGGCAATCCTCCTTCCTCAGCCTCCTGAGTACTGACTTAAACATGATTCTTAGTTCAAGTGTTGTCGAGTGGTAAAGTTGAGAGTTTATTTGACATAAATTATATACATACTTCTGTGAAATAAACTGTATACATAAAGCCTATTCTAAAAATAGCTATGTGTTATAGAATACTCTTGGTCAGTATTCTTCAAATATGAATGGAAAATATTTAAGACTAAAAATATCTTTTCTTAGAATAAAATTTTCTTTTTGTGTCATTTTATATAGTTCATTTTATATAGTTAGATAGCATTTATTACACTTAAATGAGGTGATTTCCTTAAAATTATTCACAGTATGTGTAAAGACATGAATTGTATGTGAGTTTTGAAATAGGGAAATGCAGTAACTTAATTTCAGCAAGTGACAGATACATTTATAATACCTGCTGTGGTAAAAAACTATGTCCAGTCACATCCAGTAACCATTATCCAAAAGTTATTATCATATCATGAGAATTCCTTCTGCTTTTGCTTTGTCACAAAACTATGATAAAATATTTCTTAGTTTTATGGCCGATAGTGAATTTATTTAGGAATAAGATGTCTTGAAACTTATATTTATACACAGGTAAATTTGTTTTTGTAAGATGCCCAGTTTTATCTTGTTATTTTGAGAATAGTTGCTCTCTGATTTTTACATTTAAGCTATAAACCAACGAAGATTGATTAGTCCTCAGGTTGGTCAGGCTGGACTAGAGAATTTATTGTAAAAACGTAGTACAGAGACAAAGTTGTTCAAGAGATGCCTTTGAGAAAGTCATAAGAAAATATTCTGACAGATTTTCTCCATATAAAGTTTTGATTTGAAAGCAAACTTGCCTCTTACAAATACTTCTGGGCTGCATAGCTCAAGATCTCAAATTTAGATTTTGTTTTGTTTTTGTAATAATAACTATGTTGAGTGGCAATTTTCCATGTGTTGTTTCATCATTATTTATTCACAAATATTTTTCTGAATTTCATGCAAAGTATTTTCAGGGGTCATAGATATATGGAATGCATATTATATGTGATGTATTATTAGGGAAATTTGTATCAGCAGGAAACTATCAAGTTTAAATTACCATCTGTATAAGTTAATGATTCCTGTGGGTAATGGCCAACAGAGAATGGAGGCAAGAAGTAGAGGCAACTCTTTCGAAGAGTGTTTTTTATAATGATCAAAACCATTGAGTAAAATAATAAGGTGTATAGTATATATAAAGATAAATAAAAATTAATTTATTATAATAACATCATAATCGAGATGAAAATAAGGAAATCCAGCATTAAAAAAGATAAACTTTACATGTTGCTGGAAAACTTGGTTATCCATATGCAAAAGCAAAAAAGGAAGAGTACCATGACTAGAACACATACTGTATTTAATAAAATAACGCTAAGTAGACTGTAATCTACAAGTAAAATTTAAATTTATAGACATTGTAGGAGAATAATCTTTGAGTACTTGAATAAGGCAAAGATTATTAGTACACCAAAAGAATGATCTATAAAATTAAGATAATTAGATTACATCAAAGTTAATAAATCAAAAGGCAAATTAAAAAGGCAAATATGAGTTATAAAAGGTTGTCCCTTGATTTAGGGACATATTTGCCTTTTTAATGTAGAATATATACATAATTCTTAAATATAACTTACATATATGTATAATACATACAGCACTCTCAGATTTAATAATAGAAAATCAAAACAAAACAGAAAGCAACAAACACTGGCAAAAACTTTGAATACACATTTTAATAAAAAAGACACGTATAGCAAACATTTGAAAAGAAGCTCAACAGCATTCATCATTGATAAGGTGGCATAATACACCAGTTAGAAAACATGAAATAAATTTATCTGACAATAAAAAGTGCAGAACCAGTAGAACTATCACACATTGTTAGTGTGGACACAAAATGTTACAGCCACTTTAAGAAGCAGTTTGGCATTTCTTTTGGAGTTAATTATGTATTTACTGTAAACATGGACATCTTGGTATTTATCTGAGAAAAAAGAAAAACTAAGTATCTGTACATGAATGTTTATTGCAGTTTTAGTCATAACACCAAAGATAAAAACAGCACAGATTGTTTCCATTGCTGAATGAATACAGAATACTATATAACAATAAAAATGAATTAATTATGGTACGTAACAACATGGATGAATCTGAAATTAGTTATGGTGAGTGAAAGAAGCTAGACACATAAAACTACAAAATATATTATTCCATTATATAACATTCTAGAAAAGGCAAAATTTGGTTTGGATAATAGAAATGTTCTGTATTTTCATTGTAGGGGTATTCACATGGCTATGTGCACTTGTTACAATTTGGAATTATATGCTTAAAAACATGGATTTTACTGTATGTAAATTCCCTGTTTCCCTGAAAATAAGACCTAACCAGAAAATAATCTGCCTTGAAAACTGGTTATCAAAAATTCTAGCCCCAATCAGCCTATCTCTTGCCTTACTTGCCTTACAGAGTAACCACTGAGCAAGAGAAACAAATATAATTACTTACTCAAGGAGAAATGCATACTCCTTGTGAAGTCATCTGCCAAAAAGAAAATAAAAAAAATCAGTGAAATGTAATCAATTCTTTATTCTAACCACAAAACCATGAGAAATACAGAGAAAAATGTAACTTGTTAAACTACACGTTACATATACAATTGACAAAATATGATTTTGAGAATCCATAGTTCTTCAAAAATAAATAGTGAAGAAAAATAAAAAATGAAAAGAAAACTGTAGCTTAAATGACAGCTGAAGAATCCATTAATCAATTTTAATGTGTGAGTGATGCTGCATTCTGATTCAGACTAATTGTTATGAAAAAATGACATTTAAGGATAAAAGGGAAATTTGACCATAGACTAAATATTTGATGACAACGAAATATTGTGATTATTTCTTAAAAAGTGAAAATGACATCATGGTTTTTTAAAAACTAAGTTTTATCATTTTGCGATATATACTAGATTTTTGCAAAAAAAAAAGAATCAGGTGATATTTGGATTTGTTTCAGAACGATTTGCGAATGGGAGAAATAAGTACAGAATACATAACAAATAAAATGGCTACGAGCTGATAGGTATTGAAACTGAATGCATATTTTCTCAAGAGTTCCTTAGCATCCCCTGTATCCTTTCTCATATGATTAAATTTTCCTTGAAAAAGCTAAAAAAGGAAAGGAAAGAAAAAGAAAAGGAGATATGCAGAGAGGAAAGGTTGCTGCTCATAAAGCCACAATACTGTGCAATTTTTAGACCAAAAATATTTTCACATTAAATATTTCAGGCAAAATGAACTCAGTTTTTTTCTAACCATTTTGCCTATCACTGAACCCCTGTCTACCTTGAGGCCCAGGTTAGGGCCCTGGTGTAAAACCGTAGTTTTTGAAAAGTCAGATTAATTCATTTGGAAGAAAATAAATAAATAAAACAAAACAAAGGGAAAACCTTAAGTTATTTCGGTGGGGCTATTTCTAGCACTTCAACATGGGAAGACATGCAGGGCTTCCGGAGGTACTGAAGGCTACCTGTGATAATGGTTACCTAACAGGCTTTGGAGCTGGAAGGCTGAGTCTGTGCTACTATTTTAACTGTATGACTTTGGACAAGTCACTTACATTCTTTGTGCTCAGCCTCCTCACCCAAATATCAAAGCTACTACAAAGCAGTGGGGTGGAAGGAGTAAATATTTAGAGCTAGGAGATAACTTGATTTTCTTAACTCATAAGATCAAAAATGGCCTCTATAATCCATGAAATTCGTGTGGTGAATATGTCCAGTTTTACATTTTCTTCTCACTTGCAGGGAAAGGGGACTATTTCACAATAACAAAGGTAAAAGCAAGATGATAAATGACTGAGATTCATGTGTCATTCAGAAAAACACTCCAACTGACTGGACTTCATTTTGTTGCCTTTTCAGCAGACAGAGCCAGAAACTAACCAGGTGTACCCTGTCTGCTGCACTGGCTCCACAGTGTAGGCCCCTGCCCTAACTTTGCCGAGAGAACAAATAGGCAAGAATATTGGCAACTAATTTCCAAAGAATGTCTTAAAATTTTCAGTCTTATTTATAGACTAGAGAAGAAGTAAAAAAGGAAAAATCTCTACCCAGATTTTCCCACATATTTAACTCTCAGTGTTGGACTGCCTGTGACACATATATGAGTCCACACGTGACAAATTTGTCAGTCAGAAAATATTTCACCAATATGTGAATTCTGATCCCAAGACAGGCAAAATTGACATGACCATTTTGATCCCTATTTCATGAACATTTGATTAGATACTTGCTTAAATTCCTTTCCCTCTAACCACTGTTATACATAACAGCAAAAGTGATAATCACTGTATGAAGACCTGAAATTTACTCTCTTATACAAAAAGGCAATGTATTTAAAAATACTAATTAGTTGAAACAATTGCAAATGAGCAGAGTTAAAATATTCTCTACTAGCAAAAAATATAGTTTGATGTTTGGTATCATAAATATGCAAAAAAGAACTTTCCTTTGCAATTTTCTGTAGTTTGGGTTTGTATTTAGAATTTTTGAGTTGCCAAGTAGTATTTGAATTGTGCAGTTATGGTTGACTGAGTGACCTCAAGCATTCAGAAGACAAGCTTTTTCAACATGTAACAAAAATGAATTTCTTTGCAGATGTGTATCAAAATTTTTAGTAATTTTACAAATGTAAGAAACTTTTTTTCAGTGAATTTATATGCTTAGGGATGCTTAACATGGACATTACCTGAAGTAAAAGAAGGAAGAAGAAAAACTGAAGATAGGAATCATAAAAATGGTCTTAAAATTAAAAATAAATCTAGAATAATGTCATATTAACCTAGTTTTGGGTATTCCTTCATGTTATAATTTTAAGTGTGTATCTTATTCCTCCACCTAGTAAATGCAATTTAGCAAACAACTGAATGGAGTAATAAATATTGTGTATGTTCCAAGAACATTAATCACCTTTTAGTAATGCCTGTTCTCTTGGTGGTTAATCAAAAGATAGAAGTAGGAATAGAAATGCATTTCCTTATTCTTAGTTATTTTTACAAGTCTAAATTTAAAATACTTAAAACATTGAGCTAAAATCACATTTCCTATGTCAAAGCTTTATACTTTTGAGTCAGTGTTCTTAAAGTTCTTAATATATTTTGTTTACTCATTAATCAATTTAAGGCTTTAGGGATTTCATTCAGATTAAAATTACTTTCCCATGTATCTAAAAATTTTTTTTTGACTGTAGGTTGCATATTTGATGCAATTACAGCTTTTGTTTTCAGGTCACCTTTACCTCTTGTCTGTGGGTTAAGAATCACATAAAAGAAACCTGGTTTTGTCTTTAGAGCACACATTTTGACTAGGATTGCTCAGCAGTAATAATTAGAATAATGTTTAGACTTCTGAATAAAAATGCACATTTTTTTCTAAGAAGGAAGAAACTATTTCAGCATTATTCAGGTTTTCTGTTTTTGCATTAATGAGTTCTATTGGTAAAACTTCAGACTTACACTATTTAGGCTGTTAGTTTATGATAAGCCAACTCCAAATTGCTTCAAACAAAAAGTCGGTTTTTTTTGGCTAATGTAACAAAGTCCCAAGAGTGATGTGGCATTCCATGGAGCTTGACCAGAGTTCAAAATATTCCAGTGGACCTAGATTTTCTTTGTTACTTCTCTCCTGTTTATAAAATCTTTCTTTTTACATGTGTTGGCGAAGGGTCACACCAACTCCAGAATATTTCCATTTAGTTCAAGTCCTGTACAAAAGAATGTTTTTATTTCTCAAGTTTCATCAAAAGTCTTGACTTTAGGCCTTTTGATTGGGTCACATATACCTTGAAACAACTGTGGCCAGAACATGAAACATGAATGGGTTTAGGTTAGAAAGGGCCCATTTCTGGAGTATTTCTTTGAAAGTACATGGACTGAGAATATGGGTGTGATGATAATCACAGATGTGTGGATGCAAGCTTGGTTGCCAAAAGGACATACATTCAGAAAAGCTACACTTCTATAAACTATATTTTAAGCATATTATTTTCAATACATTCCATATGTTTGATTTTGCTTTCTTTCTTATGCAAAGACTACTTAGAATTTAATAATATCTAAGTGCAGGGGCACATAGCAAATAACGTAGACTGAGATGATTAAAAATCAGAAATTAATATTCTCACAATTCTACATGCTTAAAGTTGAAGATCAAGATGCCAGTAGAGTTGGCATCTGGTGAATGTTCCCTGTGTTTCAGATGCTTGCCTTATCTGTGTGCTCACATGACCTTTCCTTGGGGTATATGTGTGTGTACGGTGAGTGGGGTATTCTATAGTGTCTTTTCTTATAAGGGCACTAATTCTGTAGAATGAGGACCCTACCCTCATGATCTCATTTAAACTTAAGTATTTTCTTAGAGGCCCAGTTTCTAAATACTGTCACACTGAGGATTAGGTGTGACTGTACTTCTTTAACATACGAAATTTGAGGAAATATCAACATATAGTTCTAAATGTAAAATTTTTGTTTATTTATATAATTAATTTCTAGATTTTTTTTCAGATTAAATATGGCATGGTAGTTATGAAGTCAAATTCTATAGCCAAGGTACTTTAATCTAACAGTAACTAGAATTATGTCCTTGTACAATACACTTAGTATCTTGGTGCTCTAGTCCCATTCTATGTAAAATTCTGAGAATTACAGTACCTACTTTATTGTTGCAGAATTAAAGAAACAGTACTGTTCCTGAAATATAGAAAATGCTTAATAAATATTACATATTCTTTTCCTTCTCTTCGTTCTACTTCTTGTTTTGTCTTCCTCCTCCTCAACTTCTTGTATCAGTCATCTTATTCTTAAATTTGGGAATTCACTATCTCTTTTTAAGGAGTTCTTGAATTTTCCTTTAATGCATAATATTTGGTAATGTTTGTAAAGGTTTGGTAGACTTTTCAAGGAAAAGGGTGTTCTTTTATTAGTGATAACTTTAGTATAAATTATTTCAACCATATTAATTATAATTTTTAGATATGTTATAGTTTTACTTTTTCTACCTGAATTCTCCTGGTACAAAACAGTCTTATTGTTAATCATGTGACTAAACATAGCTCTCTGAATTTTTTTTATTTTTTATTTATTTTTTTACCAAGAACATGTATTGGTACATTGTATACATAATGATCACATTTATCGTGTTATTTTGTACCTGTACATGATGTATCTTGGTCCTCCACCCCTTCCCACCCCTCCCTTCCATTCCCCCCCTTTCCTTATTTACAGCAGGTTTATTTACATTTTTCCATTTTTTCCCTTTCTTTCTCTTTTCCCTTCCTTTTCCCCCCTACTTTTCCCTTTCTAGTTCTCCTCTCTTTTGAATATTATCTTTCTTTTACCTAATATCTATTATGCCTCTTTGTCTTTATGTACACTTATGGTTTCTCATATCAGAGAAACAATTTGATGTGTACTCATGAGTGACTGATTTATTTCACTTAAGAGTATGTGCTCTCTGAATTTTTGGTAGATTTTCGTTATAGGTTTTGATTCTTTATTGTTTGTTGTTTGAAGGAATATGTTGGTTTTGGAGGAAAAATATTTAATGGCAGTCAAATAACCCATTTTTTCCTCCCTGCACAAATGTCTGTGAAGAAGGAATAATTCTTTGAGATCTCTTGTGAGCATGCTGGTGAACAGATCTAATACACATAATACTGCTGTTTCTAGTGAAAAAATAACTAGAAGTTTTTATCTAGGCAGTAATTTCAACATAACGTATACTTGTGGTGGTAGGCCAAATAATTGCTCTCCAAATATGTCCACTATGTAATGCCAGATTCTGTAAATAGATTATGTTACATGGATCAAAGAACACTGCATAGGTAAATAAAGTTAAAGACATGGCTTATCTCAGTAGATCCAACATAGCACAGGAACTCTTAAAGTAGACAGCTTTCTCTAATGGGAGCTAGATAAATGTGGCAGAAATGATGCAAGAGAAGGGTAAATCAGATTCCAGGTTTGAAAAGGATGTGATGCACCTTTACTAGTTGTGAAAAAGTAAAGGCCGTGTCTGACATCTAGAGAGTTGTCTTGCCTTAGCAACTTTTCTTGTCACTGGGACACAATGTCCAACACCTGCAGCTTAAAGGAGGAGAGGTTTATGTTGGCTCATGTTTTAGAAATTTCATCTTTTTTTTTTTTTTTTGGTGGTGCCGGGGATTGAACTCAGGGCCTTGTGCTTGCAAGGCAAGCACTCTAATCACTCAGCTAAATCCCCAGCCCCTGTTTTAGAAATTTCAGTCCTTGTATGGTTGGCTGGTTCCAAGCAGAAATGGCATAATGGGAGCGACTGGCAGAGAAAAGCTGCTCATCTCATGGCAGGCAGAAACCAGAGAGTGAAAAGAGGTGCTGAGAAGGGAGATACACCTTCCCAGGTCACATCCTCAGTGGCTTGTCTCTTCTGACTAGACAGACCCCCACCTCCCAACAGCAAGTCAGCTACAATGCTCCATAACCCAATCACTTTCCAAACACACAGGCTTGGGGGTCATTTTAGATCTAAATCATGGCATTCCACCCATGGTTTCTCTAAAATTCATGCACATCTCTTTGTGTAAAATGCATTTCATCCATCTCTAAGAGTTCTCAAAGGCTCAATAGTTCCAGCATTGTTGAAACATTCAAGTCCAAAGTCTTTTTTGAGAATTGGGGCAAACTTAGCTGTGAGCCCATGGACAAATAAAGAAAAACGCTTCCAATATATGATGGCACAGGGTAAACACTTCCATTCTAAAAAAGAAGAATAGGGAAATAGAACCCAATGAGATCAAATATTAAATCCTGTAGTGTCGTGTCTAGCACCTGGACCTAGTTTTGCCAAGATACAAGTGCCAAACAATTTGATTGGCCCTGTACCTATGACATTGCCATTCATAGCTTACATAAGATTATTAGAGGAGATCGGCTGTGTTCAGAGTGGTATGGCCGTAGACTACATAAGATTATCAAGAAAAGCTCACACCTTAACTCTGAAACCAGAATGTATGATAATTAGGAAGAATAAGAATTTTAATCGGGAACTGTTTGACAGTGTTGGAATTCTCCAAATGGAGCATGTTTCACAGTCACTCTTTTTAATATAAATTATCTGTGTCACATAACACTATATTGCATAAATTCAAATTTATCTTTTATAAATATTAAAAACTTAGTTTTTATTCTCCTTGTTGATTTTGTTATCGATATTTTTCAGGATGTCTTTATTCACCTTTTGGATTTGTTATTTCTGAGTCACCATTTTTCAGATACTTTCTATGTAGCACAGTGTTTTGCTCAATGCAAAAATAATTTTTTCTACTAATAGGTGAGATTTTATCACATATGTTTATGAGAATAATGAGTATTCTTTGCCTAGTTTCTTTGTCATCTCATTTTTTTCTGTCTTAATGTTTCCTTATTTTATCTTTGTTTTGAATCTGGCTATAATATCATTGTTTATGTCTTGTAAGAGGATTTTGAGTTTTATAGTTCTTTCAAGTACTGTCTTTATAATTTTAAGTAAAATCCTAAGTCCTTATATATTTTTAGTTATAAAATGTAAACAATGACTCTTGACTCCTTCAAGGAAAGAAGGGAGAAATTCCTGTGAAGCAATGTTATGAGGTATGTTTGGCATGAAACATTATTTCCGAGAGAGGTACATTTGAACACTATCTTTTGATTTTCATCTTTTTCACTCCTGGTCTGTTTCCTGAAAGTTTATTTTTCCACAAAAAGTAAAAGAAAATGAGAAACACTTTGCTAGGTATCCTTATGACATGGAGTTTTTCATCACCAACATTTGGCACACTACGTCTCTCTTTTTATTTTAATGGTATATTTTAGATGTACATAATGATAACATTCATCATAGGAGATTTGTACCTGTGCATGATATATCTTGTTGCTTCTTTTTTTCCCATTCTCCTCCCCTCACCCCCTCTTCCCTCCCTATTTACAAAAGATTTGTTTCCAATTTTTCCTTCCATTTCTTATTTCTCTTGTCCCTCTGTTCCTTTCCCTCTCCGTTGTGCCCTTTCCCAATTGGACATTTTCTTCCCTTTCCCAGTCTAATACATTTTAGTCTTTATTTACACTTTCAGTTTCTCACACCAGAGAAACAATGTGGTATTTAAACATGTGTGTCCGACTTATTTCACTTAAGAGTATGGTCTCAAGATGCATCCATCTTGGAATATCTCAAGCTTATCATTCTCTATGGCAGAGTAGTACTCCATTGTATAAAGAAACCCCACATTTTCTTTATCCATTCTGCTGTTGATGGGCATTTGGACTGTTTCCAAGATTTAGCTATTACAAACTGTGCTGCTATAAACATGGGTGTGTTATATCGCTGCGATATGATGCTATTAATTCTTTTGGGAAGATACCAAGAAGGGGAATAGCTGGGTCAAATGGAATGTCTAGTCCTAGTTCCCTGAGGAATCTCCACACTGTTTTCCATAGCGGTTGCACCAGTCTACATTCCCACCAACAGTGGACAAGGATTCCTTTTTCTCTACAGCCCCTCCAGCATTTGTTACTGGCTGATTTGTTGATAATAGCCATTCTTTCTGGAGTGAGGTGGAATCTCAGGGTTGTTTTAATTTGCATCTCTTGAATGACCAGTGATGTTGAACATTTTTTCATGTGTCTATTTGCTGTTTCTACTTCTTCATCTGAGAAGTGTCTATTCATTTCAGTTGCCTACTTTTGGATTGGGTCTTTAAATTTGGGGGGTCTGATTTTTTTGAGTTCTTTATATATTCGAGATGTTAGTCCTTTGTCAGAGGAATAGCTGGCAAAATTTTTTCCCACTCTGGGTTGTCTCTTCGCTCTGTTGTCTCTTCTTTTGCTGTGCAAAAACTTTTTAATAAATCAGGTCCCATTTGTTGATTCTTTGTGCTATTTTCTGGGCAACTGGGGATTTGTTCATAAAGTCCTTGCCTACACCTTCAAGAGTTCCACCTATTCTATCTTCCGATAGATGTAGTGTTTCTGTTTTAAAATTTAGATCTTTGGTCCACTTTGATTTTAGCTTAGTGCATGGAGAAAGATACGGGTCTAGTTTTAACCTTCAGCATGTGGAGAGCCAGTTTTTCCACCACCATTTATTAAAGAGGCTATCTTTCTTCCAGTGAGGGTGTTTGACCCCTTTGTCAAAGATCAGGTGACTGAGAGTGTTTGGACCTGTTTCTTCATCTTCTAATCACTACCTCTCTTTTTATTACTAAGCAGGGAACAATAACAATGTGGTAATATATTAGTTGGCTCCTTTTTAATGCATCAAATGAGTGACAGATTCTGAATTTAGTATTAATGAAGTGTTCTTGAGCTATGTTTACATACTAGGTTGACTTTCCTGATTCTTGGTTTCTTTAGAACCAATCTGTCAAGTGACAAGAGTTATCAGAACTTGTAAAAAAGAAAAAAATTGGGCCACATTATCTACAAACTCAATGCCAAGAAGTTATTTTTTGGACATATTTCATGTAATTTTTTTATTGTTCCCACCTTCATAGCTTAGAATTCCAAAGGAAGAACCAAAAATTTAACTTTTCAGAGCAAATCTAAATCAAATTTCAAAACACGTATGGTGCTTAACATACTTGTTTTCTCATTACCTATATGATAACATTTCAAACTCCTCAATTTAGTTTTCAGGATCCTTCTCAAAAAGATATTGACCTATTTCCATCACATTCCCATCATCTCCAACTTGTATTTTAAAATTACACATCCCACTACCTCCATTCTTGTCGTATGCTTTCACACCTTTCCCTCATTGTTATGTTCTGTGTGTCAAATGCCCTTTTCCTTTCTGCATGTGTGAAATCCTCTGGATACTTTAAGAGCCAGCTTCACAAATTCTTCCGCCTCTTTCTCCCAAAATAAATTTATTTTTTTGCATTTAAACGAGTTTAAAGCACCTATTATGTGATTGTTTTTTACACATGTATTTGGTCTATGCTTTTCTTACTGCAATATAGGGCAAACACTGTATGGATTTATTTTGGTTTCCATGACAGCAACACACAATCGGTCCTTGATATATATTTAATACAGATTCATTTAAAATTTCATAAATGAATGTGTTTATTGCATTATCATTCTTCACTCTTCTGTTCCTCAGAAACCCAAACACTTCTGACTGCATTTGTATGTTCTATTGCTTTTAGACGTTTATCTTGCTTCTTGACAAATGAATGAATAATGGGGTTGGAGCATTTATGTCTGGGTTTTTGTTCCCTGTCTCCTTTTCTGCTATATTACTGTGATTTGCTATTTCCTACTAGTGAAGGCCATGGCTTATTGTGTATGGATCACTATTACAGTTCGTTTATCTCTAGCACCTAGTCCTTCTGTTTGCCCCATCAAACTTCCTGGTGATAAATCTACAGTAAGTTCCTGACTTACACATGAGTTCTGTTCCAGGACAACGTTTGTAAGTTGAATTCATTTGTAAGGAAAATGGTGGTACACTACAACACTTGTAAATAAACTGTTTTTACTTTTA
>PVJO010030174.1:0-15838 GCA_004026905.1 Hystrix cristata
CTATTGAGACTTTTTTCATAGCACCAAGCAACAAATCTTTACAACACATATCCTAAAATTGTCATTAGCTTAATTCTATACTCACATTTGGTTACAGATTTTTTCTGTTGACTCAGAGTCTTTAAGCCACAGAAGCTCACAGTTGTTTTCCTGCAGAATTTTTTGCTCCCCAGAGAAGTAAAGGAACAGGTGCTTTGAGACAGCTACACTGGGGTTCCCTATGAACCTCTTCGGTAGTCTCCTCCCAAATCGGCTCTATGACTTTTCAGCCAATGGGACATTAGCAGGGATAACACAAGTAGAGATTGGGTGTGCAGTTGCACCTGGGGCTTGTCCTCTGGAACACACCCTCTTGGAGCCCAACTATCAAGGAATAATGAAGTGTGTTAGGATGACCCTCCCCAGATGCCAAAATGGCCGTTGCTGGTTAAGCCCCCTTCCCCCGTCTCTATGCCAGAATCTCCCGCCGAAACAACAGCCCCTCCCCCTGACTAGAGTCCCCAATTAGGTCCGTCGCGCCAATTTACCTAGGGGCGTTACCCACCACCCAATCACCCCGTGCAGAAAGGACCAATCCTAAACATGCACTTTTCAAACCCCCACGTCACAAAGGGGGGGGCGGCTAAGGGATAAAAGGCCACTCTCACTCGAGTGAGGCGGGGGAGCTGTAACACCTTAATAAAGCTTTCTCCCACGGCCAGCGTCGTCAGCCTTTTCCGTCAGCCTTTTCCCTTCCCCCTCCCGCCGCGTAAACCTAACAAAGTGTAGGCCATGCTGTTGGAGAGGGACAGCACACATGGGAAGACCACAGAAGGAGAATGAGGCTCCCCATCTCCAGTAAGATAGCAAGCACACCCTCTTTATAAGCTATCTTAGCCTCTGTTTTCAGGAGCCTGAGTTTAATAAGTCTTTGAGTGTTTTATCCCTGCCTGGATTTCACCAGAGAGAAAGACAACATGCCCAGCCCTCAGATCTAGAAGATTCTAGAAGGGCCCTAATAATTGGCACTTTTTGTCAGACAGAAGCGTGTAAAAAATTGGCTTCACTATAGCAAAATCTTGGGGAATTTAGGGCATTGGTTCCATTTTGTTAATTATGTTGATATTTAAACACACATAAATATGTGCACACACACCGAAATAGAAAAAATTTTGAATGTGAAATTAGAAGTAGTGAAAGTAAGATATAACAACCTGAAGTAACTTTGTTTTGTTCTTGGGGCATATCCCATTGAGATAGGACTTTTACTAGTAAAAATTAGCTACAATTGGGCGACCTAAAAAATGGTTACCCATACAAAGATATACCAATCAAAACTCACCTTCCAATCTTCCCTATCAGAAATTGCCACTTTTATCTCCATCTTCTTTTCCCTGTTTTCCTACTTATCAACATTTATAACATTGGATGAGAATTTTAATTGCTTTGATTGGAGAAAAATATTTAGTTGCTTTTGTACCTTTGGCCGGCTGAGTGGGTAAAGTAAGCTGGAGCCAAGTGCAGATTGCTCAACAGTTTCTCTTGAGGGAGTGTGAAGGAGGGCACAGCAGGGGAGATGGTGAGCTACCAAGAAAAAGATCTGAAGGGCTGTCGTAGGTGGAATTGTTGGAGCGAAGGGCTCTGGACTCTCCACTTCTCTGTTTCCATTTCTATGAAATCTCCAGTAAAATGTCCATAACTAGTGAATTTATTCTGGAGTTGATCTGCTTTAAGGTGTATTGGTGTGCTGAGTCCTTGGTGTGAGAGATAGCAGAAGCTTCCCACGGAGGACCATACCACCTGGGCCCCATGGGTAATGTTTTTGGTAAGAACTTTAGTGGTACAATTAGTAGAAACTGGCCCTCACACCAATCATTAGGAAGAGCTCTCTCATCTTCTGTGAGTAGGCCAAATGGATCTGATTAATCAGAGAACAAGTTCTGGGGGGAGGGAGGCTAAGGTAGAATATGGAGCCATTGTTGCCTTCTAATCTTGTTAAAAGAAGCCTGATTTTGATTGGCAGACAACTCCCAGCCTCAGAGGAGAAATCAGGATTGGTTAAGCTAGTCGGGGGATCCCATTTCCTCTGACAAAAGTTAATTTAGGGAACCAGGCATATGACCAGGTTCTTGCGGGGAGATGTAAGGAGAGATGTGTGCTGGGTGGTTCCAGGGGACAATTTTTTTTAGCCCTAATAAGAGAGAGATCTGTACTATGAGAAGGATCAGTCCTTTTCCTTCCAGCTGGGATTGTTGTGTGAGGGGGCTTTGGAAGCCATCTTGTGACCCCAAGAAGAAGGCCAACGTGATCCCAGAGAGTATCAACAACCCAGGAATTACTAACCTGCAGACATTTTGTTAGATGAAATGAATATTTACATATATGGATAAGTTGCCATTAGGCAGGTTTTGTGTTACATGCAGCTGATGTAGACTCATGTATTTTTCCTTCGTCTCATCATAGGCTAAATGAAGTTGGAAGTTTTGGTGTCTTAGTTCCCAAGTTGTAGCCCAAGGCAGCCACAGATTTGAGGTGGTGCTCTGGGGTCGTGAAGGATTTGCTCTGGTTTCTAGCCAACACAATGGTACAATGGCAATGGGTTCTGGTCCTCAGAGAACTTCCTCCCCTTCTCTGTCTCCTTTCTTTCCTTTCATCTTAACTTCTCTCCTTCCTTTACCAACTGCCTCTGTCTGTGAGGCAGCCCCCAGCTCCCAAGGCCACTCCTGTTTCAGATGGTCTGCTCTGCATCCTTTCCACCTGGACAGACTCCAGGGGCCCCTGCAGCTCATGTGCATAGATGCAGTGCACCACCTGCAACCACCTTGGGTCTCCCCTGAGGGATCTCTGCTTGTCATGAGGGCTGACTCCTTCCTTCCACCAACACCCTCTTGTCCCTCTCCATTCCCCGTACGCTAAACTGGCACAAATCCTGACCACAGCATTTAATTAAAGGGCATGCCGTGTAACCTTTCTGTTTCTGTTTTCCCACTGATAGGTAATTGTTACTGTGAAGACCAGACAAAGTGAGAAAGCCCCTGCTCCTGCTGCCTCGACCCCCTGCTCTGGTTAGGTTGCCACTGGCTCCCAGCTGGTTGCTGGGCTGCTACCTCCTTCCTAGAGGCCGGAACTGGTGACTCCCTTGGCTTTCAGGCTATGGCTTGATAGTCTTTTAGGACCCCGGTTCTATGTTGAATTAATAGCCCCTTAGACAAACTGGCAAAAAAAAGTTCTTCAAAAGTTAAAAATAGACAAAATAGGAGAACAAATGCACAGGATCCAAAATAATTCTGACATTTTCAAACTGCTGCAGATTTGATGCATGGTGGGAGGTTAGCATAGCACAGTGAGTAGGAACATGCGTGGGTCTGAGTCAGAATGACGTGAATTCAAACCTGTATTAACTTGGACAGGTAGCCTATTCCCTTGTCTGTTACATAGGTTAATGCCAGACTGTCCTGACTGAGTTTTGGTGATAACGCATGTTCCATACATCTGAACCATGTTTAGAGTCGCCGCTAAAGTGGTAGCAGGGGAGTTCCCGTGGGGCAGTGCTCCAAAGCTGCCTGAGATGGAGCCTGTTGGTGTTTCAAACAAAGAGGCACTGCACGCTAGGGCGATCAATCCAAAGGATTTATTAGGGGAGCTTACGTACACAGGGCTGCAGCTTCTCCCTGGGGGACAGCAAAATAGAGATGATCTACTCAGATATGCCTGCAATGCAGAGCCCCAGTAATAGCATTTACGTGAAGCTTTAAGGAATTTGACTCATGGCTGACCTAGTTTCTTTCAGGGTTTGGGGAGCAACTCAATCGGTACCAGAAATGTTCAAGGTCTCAACTTTAGTTGAGGCCCACGGGGGAAAACCTGCAAATTGGCTGGGTCGCAGAGCAGCAAAAGCACCATGTTTTGGTCAGGACAAAGAAAAGAGGAAGGGATCTCGGGGACCCTATACCATGAGATGATGTATGCACTAAAGTTTGTTAATATTCCCATGGACCAGCACTTTATACACGGAGGTCAGTGACAAACCTCTTACTATCCTCACCCATTTTATAGATAGAAAACCGGAAGGATAGAAAGGTGAGATAATCCCCCAGCATCAGGCAGATGATAAATCATGAAGCTATCATCAGAAGCCCTGCTCTGACTGATAAGTGCACCTTATCATCCTTTTCTGGCACATTGGAAATGCTCAGGAAAACTGCATATGATTATTATTGTTTATAAACATGCATGAAGTCTAAATTAGCATTAGATTTATTTATAACTCCTTAAAACATTTAAAAGATGACAAAATACGAATACTAGCTAGCAGACAAATGAACTTTTAAAAAGTGGTTAAATTAGTTTCAATCTTGTAATCACATATAAATTATTTTAGGTGCACTTAGAAAAGCCTCTACTTCCTGTGGTGAGATGCCTAGATGTCCTCGTGTATATCAGCTTCCCATGGCCTCCTGGTCACCACTTTTCCTTTCTGGCTAGCTCCGCACCCTTGTGTCTCTGCCTCCCAGAAGGGTTCAGGAAGTAGGCAGCCTCTGGCTGGCTACTGTCTCTCCCAAGCCTGGTCCTCCACCTGCCCCCACTGCCATTCGAAATGGCCTTTCTAGTTTTGTTTGTTCTGCTCTCTGAGTTTCTGTTCTAATGTACAGTCTTACTTTGATATTTTGATAGGCATTCCTGAATAAATGAGATTATATGTGTAATTGTTAACTGTTTCCCAGGCACCAGCCCATTTAATTTCTACAAAGATAGGCAGTATTATTAATTCCCAATTCTCTGTTTAAATAAAAAATTTAACTAAAGTCTAAGGCTTTATTTTAGCTTGTATACATGGGAGGAAATAAAGTTAATCTCTTCTTGGCTTACCCAAAATATTTTTACCTTCCAGAAAACACAGATATATATTTAAATTCACTACCCAGCAATCCATTATTAAGATAACCAAATAAAATTTCAGACTTTAAGAGGCAAGAGTTTACCTACAGAGTTTGGGTGTCTTAGAAGACTCTTTTGTTAGAAAAACCATTTGCCAGAGCAATTTTGTGATACTAGCATGCGGAGGTAGAGATAGGTGCTATGAGGTACACTGTGTCATTGTCCCAGTTCTTCACGTCTTCCTGCACTTGGGGTCCACTTTCCTGCTCTTTGACTTGGGCTTGGCCGTGAGACTTGTTTGGGCCAACAGAATGAAGCAGATGTCTTAGTGGTGTCAGCAAGACTTGTAAGGTCCAGGGAAGAACAGATGAGTGGAAGACTCTGAATTACAGAGGGGAGTGAGCACCTGGGCTGTAGGTGGGAAGTTGGGGGTCCTGGATGATCAGATTGGGACAGAGGAATTCTCATTGCCTGGGGTGTAACAGTTGCTCTGGCCCTGTTTCCAACTTGGGACCAGTTAGAGAAAACCAAATATGATCATCTGACCCATCCTGTAGGATGCCCCACTTCTGGTTAGCTTGCTTCTGGCTTCCTAGCCAACAGGCCCCAATCAGAACACACCCTTATCCTTCCCTGGTCCACCCCAAAGTCTTCCCACTTCTCTGCCTGCCTGAGAGTGTCTGTGGTGGTGGCTGACTCCTTTGCTATAGCGAGATCTGAATAAATATTCTTGACTGCTCTCATTTGGGTGATCTTCATTTATTTTCACACATTATGAGTAACTGCTTCATTTAATAGATTGAAATAGGCAGACAAATTATTTTAATTGATAAGAAGCTAGAAATACACGGGCCTCATCAGTACATGATTGTATACATGTATTGAAATACCATACTATACCTCATAAGTATATGCAATTATTACACGTTAAAACAATTTTAATCAAATGCAGCAAACTTTTATTGCATGCCATCTGTATGCCATCATAGGTGGTAGGCTATTTTCTATGTATTTCTGCTATGATTTTATATGAGTTTCTATACAGTATATGCTATACGTCTACCTTAGTGGTAGTTACTTCACACATATACATCATAATATTATAAAAAACTATAAGAGTATTTTCACACATATATGTTAATATAATATTACATATAATTAAAATAATATCAATATTTTCTCCTATGTTTTGGTTTCCTTTAGGATTATGTTTCCTGTTTCCAATTTAGACTAGCTGAAAATTGAGAGGGTGGGACCGAAACAGAATAATCAGTCCTACACATGCAGATGTCCTTTCAAGTCTGAGGGAATTACAGACATTAGTTTTCTTTTTCTAACTCTATTTCCTACTACATTGTAGTGACAATTAAAAGCCACTGAAGCAGTCCTACTAATAGTCTTTAGATTTCAATCACAGGACTTTGGCAGAAATCTAACCACAACCAAACCTATAGGTCCTTGCTGGCAAACTGGTGGCATACTTAACTGTTTCCTTACTGTGGTCTTTGACAGACATCTTCAGTCCATCACTGCACTCTTTGCTGATCTCCTAGATGAGGCTTCAGAAACCTACTAAAAACAGTGCTGCAGGAAGCCACTGTCTGTCTGTTCTATTGCATGTAAAACAAAGACTGGTAGAGATCCACTAACTTCATTTCGTGACCCAGTGGAGGGTCAAGGGACAGAACTAGCCACAAAATGAAGCATTGTTATTGGGTAGTTATATTCCAAATACACGTTACGGGGTTATGGATTGCTCACCCCTCCTTCTGGAGTTAGATTCCAAATTCTTCCTGCCGGGAGCAAGGAATGGAATGTAAGGAACCAAAAGCAGGGACAGTTTATTTAGAAGGCAAAATGGAGATTGGGAGAAACTGGCTCTGCAGAGTGAGTTTGGACTGAACAAAGAAAAACAGAAAAGTAAATAAATAAATAAAAAAAATAGGTACCATGTCTGAGAGATGGACTGTCATGGAAAGATATGATAGCCCAGTCAGTCTCTTTAATGGGGCTCTTTCTGCTGTCTAAATCTCAAAAAAAACCTGTGAAAACTTCTACTTCTGTGGGGACTTTTACATTCAGGTCCTGAGAGGCAGTGTTGGAATCTCACACCTCAGGCTAATGTCAGGTCCAGGCCATTCTCTGGAGAAATCGCGTCTATCTGGGATTTTGTAATGAACAGATCATGCCTACTTTCCCAGCCAGTTTTAGCCATGCCTCTCTCCTGCCTTTTTTGCCCCTGAGAGGCACAAATCCCCATAATTCTTTAGGGGGTGTTGAGGGAGTGGAGATCTCTGTCTTCTATAGGTTCTTCAGGTTGGAAGGGGCTGTAGACGCTACCTAGTGGGGATTATGTGCCCTCTCGCTACCTTGGGGTGCTGTGGCTCACTGGCTGGGTTGAAGAAAGAAAAACCTGTCAGGAAACAATGAGAAAAGAGTTAATGACCATTGACCTTCATTATTAGCCCAAATATGGAGAGCACGTTAGATTTTTATGCCTTTTTTGTAACATCGTTGGTGTTTAGTTTTTTGAAGAGAAATCTAAAGTCTTCTAGAGGTTTGCAGGAGTAACTTTCTCCTTTTGGGTGATCTTTTGCTTCAGAGAGCTCAAGTGGACCTGGCTTTATTTCAGAAAGATGAACCCAATTATCTTGCTCTGACACCTTTACTGCAGTGGATGTGGCAAGGATCACTGAGAAAGAGCCTTTCCATTTTGAGTTTAACTGGTGAGCAGGTTGTCTCTCTCTCCACTTTTTTATAAGCACTTGGTCTCCAGGATGGACAGTAAGTGGCCCAAGTAGGCTAGGAGCTGACAGGACTTTGTTCCCATGTGTTTGGATAGCCTGTTGCACTTGGCCCAGATTAATAATATACTGAAAGAGCCTCGTGGTTTCAGGATCTACTATCATATCAGAGGATAGAAATGGCCTCCCATATAAGAGTATAGCTGATTTCAGCACAATATCAAGAGCAAAAGACCCATTTTATTATGGAAAACTTAAAACATACACAACAGTAGAGAGAATAGGGTAATTAGCCCACGTAGACCCATTTCTATGCTTTAATAGTTATCAATCAGAGCCGACCTTTTTTCTTTTATTTCCTTCTTTCCCACCTCACCTAGGTTATTCCGACACAAATCCTAGCCATATTATGAGCATCTTGGTAACATTCTTAAAAGAAGAGAACTGTTTAAACCCGGTATGTAATCCCAGCATCTGGAAGACTGAGGCAGGAGGATTGCAAATTTGAACCTGGCTTGGGAAATTTAGGAAGAACCTGTCTCAAACAAACAAAAATTTAAAAAGGGTTGGAGATGTAGCTCAGTGTGAAGGCTTTGTGTTCAATCCCCATTACCACCTGGAAAGAAAGAGAAAGTTTTAGAAAAATTTAAGCTTAATACCTATTTCCTCTAGAAGTACTACTAATAATTTCTTAACATCATCAAATATGCAGGCAATTTTCATATTTTCCCAGTTGTTACGTTAATGTTTTGGTAATAATTTGCTTGGATCAGGATCTAAATAAAATTCATATATTATAATTGATCTATATGTTTCTAAAACACTTGTAAGATTATTAGTTTCCTTCCCTGGTACACTCCCAGGTTATTTGCTGAATAAATCTTGCTTGTCTTTTGAAATTTCACACAATCTAGACTTTGCCAAGTTCCCATGAGGAGGCATGTGCTGTCTTGTTTTGTGTCACCTCTTGTGATTTTAGGAGATACTGATGATTCATCGCCTAAAACCATTAATAAGAACCACTTTTTAAATATTCATTTTAATTGATAAGTGACTGCTTCAGAAAGCAATGAGAAGGATCAATTTATCAATTCCCCTTAGATTAATCTGCAAGAATGACTGCATTTCAAATAACATCTCTTTTTGTTTTATTTATTTTTTGATGCTGAGGCTTGAACTCAGGGCCTTGCACTTGCTAGGCAAGCACTCTACCACTTGAGCTAAATCCCCAGCCCCACGTCTCATCTTTTGAAGGGAGATATTCTAAAAAGTTAATCTAGAAGAAGGATCATGTGAGAACAGTCAAGAAGATTTCTGAAAATGTTACTAAAGCTTATTGTAAAGTTGCAGGAAAAATTGGGGATTTAGCTCTAGTGGTAGAGTGCCCTGAGTTCGATCCGTAGCACCCCCCCGACCCAAAACAGTTGTGGTGAATAAGTTATCACAAGACTAAGCCAAAAGCCTAATGTTAACTCTATATTGTTTATAATAGTGAAAAATAGAAAGAGCCTAAATGACCAGCATTGGAATAGAAGCTAAGTTACGGTACATCAAAGAAGGAATAGTTACATTGTTGACCTTTCGAAGTGTGGAAATCTTTATGGAAATTTTGATTATATTCTCAAGATAATACATTAACAGAGAAAATTTTATCCCTAAATAGTATGTAAAGTCTGATCTTAATTTTGTAAAATATAGATATATCAAATTGGACATATAGGATTGGATGGGTATATATTATGAAAAGATACTGGTCTAAAAAGTCATACAAATTATGCTTCGGATATTATCCTATGTAATAACATTAAAAATCAGCACATACTTCTTTTTTTAATAATAAAGGAAAAATAAAGGATATATCTGTCTAGTAGAATTATGAGCAGTTAAATTTTATTCTTTATGTTTCTCTGTATTTTCCAATTTTCTCTGATGGATATATATAATTTCATTAATCAGAAAAATAATGTATTTTCAAAAGTGATGGCCTCCTTATTACTGGGGCATTAATTAAGGACTCTAACTTTTAATTTTACTTTTTGCTTTGTTAGAGACCTATAGGTGTTATACTAGATGAAAAGTTAGAGAAGTTGCCCCAGCAATCCAACTCAAATATTGTTTTAAAAATATTTTTACAGTAATCAGAATATCAGTTGGATTCAGACCTAAGAGCTAGACCTGCGTCTATTCCCACCCACCTCTTAGGTTTGGGCAACGTATTTTAGTTTTGAAACCTTTGTTTTGTTTGATTATAGAAGGAGAGGGACTAATTCATTTAATCTTTCTAATTTACAAGAATATCACAAAGCAAATGAAACAACTCAGCATATAGCAGGGAAACATCCTGTATGTCATTGTTTTTAAGAGCAATACCTGTGATGTTTATTCTTGTACCATACCCAGAGGCTTAGCAGTGACGTCACGCTGCCTCTCAACCTTTCTTTAGCTCTCAGATTTCCCTGGGGCAGGTCTTCCTCTGACCTTTTAGAACTGTATTATGTTCCCTTTTGTTTTCTAGTACCTGTGATACATCTCAGACTCCCAGCATTACATTTTATTTCCTCAGTCCCACCTGGGCAGGAGCCATGTCTAGTTCTGCATTTCATGTGCGTTCCTATTTGAAATAATTTGAGCCTGGGTTAGGGACCTTCTCTGGAACCCTGTGAATTTTTGGGGGAATTATCTGGACTCACTCAGCAGAGAATGGTTAAAGAGAGGCTGACAAGACAGAGTTGAGAAGCTGGTGATAAGGGGCAGCTGATGTTGTGTCTGAGTGAGTTGGAGTCTGGGGTGAAAGAATTGGACTCCACACTAAACTATGCTTCCACTATCATGTTGGCTGACTCTTAGTCTCCCCAATTTGACTGAAGACTCTGGGATCTTTAAGCTCCCTTTGGGAGCTTCGTTGAACATGTGATTCCAAGCTAATGATCTAGGTTCTGGTCTGGCCTCTGTTGGGTCTTGGGGAAATCATTTCATTTCACTGAGCCTCACTGTTCTTGTCTGCCAAGCAAAGATAATAATATTTGCGTCTCGAAGATTGTTGTAAGCAATAAGGGAGATAGAGTATGTATAATATACATGGCTATGTCCAGGACTGTAAAAATAAAAGTTAAGATGCTTGCATGTATTACTCAGCTTTTCAATTACTGGAACAAAATACCTGGCATGCACACCCTGAGGGAGAAGTTGAATTTTGTTCACAGTTTCAAAGGTTTAGTCCATGGTTGGCTGGCTCCAAGATAGGAACGTCATGGTAGAAGAACATGGTAGAAAACATTGCTTAGTTCATGGTGGCCAGGAAGCAGAGTCAGGGGAAGAGCAGCAGCAAGAGACATGCTCTTTAAGGCGCACTCCAGCGATCCACCTCCAGCTGGGCCACCTCCTATCAGCACATTCAGCTGTGAACATCACCCCTGTGATCTGATCAACTATTTAGGAGTCTCAATCCAATCAGGTTAACAATTGAGCTTAACTGTCACCCTGCAGTTTGGCCAACATTTCACAAAATTTTCCGTGAGACTCAGAGATCAAATTTGATGTTCTGTGGTTTTCCTTATAAATCCTACAATCTACAAATTCCAGCTAAAGACTGCCATTCCAGAGGAATGTGCCTTACAAGACTACAGACTATGACAATTTCCAATCCTGGGACCTCTGCTGTCTTGCTGACTGGTTCAGAGGACTTAATTCCTACAGATGACCCACTTATGCTGTCCCCACAGCATGTTTATACAGGTCATGTATTAGTAGATTTAAGCACCCATGGAAATTTATTCAAAAGAAGTTATGTAAATAATAGGACCAACAGAAAATTATTCAAAATAAGTCACTTTACTTCATCCCATTAGTCCCCCTACCTGTCTTTAAAAACTCAATCTTCCTTACCTTTGAGGGGGCATTCATATGATTTCTAAGCAAATCTTAGTCAGTTAATGTTTTTCATGCAGACTGATTGACCCTTGTGTGAATGGAAAGACAGAAGACAGGCAAGAATACTTTGAGAACGTACTGGGTATTGCAAACCAAGAAATCATAAACAAGGTTAAAATAAAAGCAAAGACTATTTTCATACAGGTACAGAATAGATTTGCAAATCAGGGATATGTGTTCAGTTAGAAACCAGTATTTTACCCCAAGGCTGGCTCTACTTTTATGACCTAACTAACCCTACCCACTTCTCAGGAATACCACCTCCACATACCATCACAATGGTGATTAGAGCTTCAAAATATCAATTTAGAGGGGACACAGTTATTCAGTCCCTAGCACTCCATCCTTTTGTGTTCTGGAAAACAGTTCTCTGCAAAAACCACCCTTCCTCCTAGCCTTAGAGAAGGCTAATGGCTGTCCCCTTGCTTGCTTAGGACAAGGTTGGACCCAGACCCTGTGTGCTTGAATTCTTTGCCTTATAAGTGATTAGCTGCACTGTTTCGCCAACAGTGATCAATGGGATGAAATGCTTGTGAAGCAAACTTAGGTGTAACTTCTTCCTCCAGGTATCTGGCCTTCGGTCCACCCCCAGTCTGAGCCAGCAGGTAGACCCACCCAAAAACAGGCCAGCCTTACTTTTTTGGAAGTCCAACAGCATAGCCCTAGCATCTTCTCAGCTCTGGTGAGGGCTTTCTGGCTATATCACACCATGGCTGATGACATAATGGTGGGAACACATGAGAGAGAGTGAATTACATAGTGAGACAGGAAATAAGAGACTTGGAGGGGGCAGGCTCACTCGTTTGATAATAACTCATTCTCATGAAACATCCATTTCTATGAAACCTGCTCCACTGCAGGGAGACAGCACTAATTTCCTTTGAGTGTGAAGCCCCTATGACCTAATTACCTTGTACTAGGCCCACCTCTTACCATTTCCACTACCTTGACACTGCCCACTGGGACCAAGCTTCCAGCACATGAACGTGTGGGGGAAAAACCAAGTCCAAACTATAGCAACAAAGTTGCCCATGTCTGGTTGCCAGGAAAACCAAGTCAAGATGCAAGAATACAAAATATCTGCCCAGGAACTCTCTTTTTCACAGGGTGAGGATTTATAGCAGGGCTATATAATCCTTCCCAGAGTGAGGATTTATAGCAGGGCTTGCTAGTCCATCAGTAAGCAAGGAACGAATGAAAAGAGATTAAAAGTTGTAAAGAAATTAACATAGCCATATAAACAAATGGTGCAATGGCTAATTTTATATGTTAACTGGGCCATGCATGGAGTGCCCAGAAATTTGACCAACTTCTAGGATGTTTCTGGATGAGATTACATTGGAATTGGTGGACTATGTAAAGCAGATTGCCCTCCTCAATGTTGGTTGGCTTCACTCAATCCTTTGGGGATTTGAATAGAGCAAAAAGTGGCATAAGGAATTCTTCTCTCTGCCTGGCTGTCTACAAGCAGAGTCACTGGCCTTCTCCTGCTATCAGACTCAGATTCAGACTGGAGTTTATTCTGTCACTCTGCTAGTCCTTAGTCCTTTGGAACTGAACTGGAATTACATCATAGACTTTTATTTGTCCTCAGTTTGCTAACTAATGCTCAAGGCCATCTTACCCTCCATGACTATAAGTGTCAATTCCTTAAAGTTAATCTCAATCCCTCTCTCTATATTTACATCTACATCTATATGTCCTATTGATTCTGTTTTTCTGTAGCATAAAGGCTACTACACATGGATAGTTGGGCCCTGTCACACTCTTTTTGCCCGCTCTGAGGAGATGTGTCCCTGAGGCTGGCAGACATGAGAAGACACTCCCTGAGCCCTTGCAAGGTGTAAGTGGTATAGTAGCATACACCCAAATGGTGAGAGTCGTCTACGTAATGTGGGCTCAGTGCCTAGCATTTCAGCTTCTGCCCACCTCATTGGAAATAAGGCCGAAGGGAAAGAGAGAGATGTGTTGTCCAATAATTGTCCCATCCTAGCCAATCTTCTGACTTGTCTGTTCTCTAAATACCAGTCGACAATTCTAAATCCCTTCTTCCTCTTCCCTCCCATCTTGGGTTTTGTGGATCTGAATGGTTCTGGAAGCCACCTCTATGATAGTACTATTTTGCATTTACTTGTGTGTGGTATTTTACAGATGACAGTGCCAAAAGTCATTAAAAAAAAAAAAAGTGCTAGAAAAAGTGAGGCTCCCAGTCCAAATGAGGAATGGACCTATAAAGCCACTCTCGCCTCACACCTTGCAACCTCAGACATTCTTGTGTATCACACAATTGTCATGCTTCATAATTCAGTGGCTGAAAACTTTTGGAAGAGGAGCAGTATGGATAGGCTACCATACCTAGAAAAAGGAGTACCACAGGATCCAGCTCCATCAATAACTGTCTGTAGGGCCGTGGGCAAGACCCAAAACCTCTCTGGAAAACTTTTAGCTGAAGCATCATGCAGGGCATCTCTTCCTACTTCTGCCTCCCTATTAGTTAGGCACCACCATATTGTCATTGCTGGCAGAGGAAGGATGGGACCAATGGCCTCATCTCAGCCAGCAACGCAGGCCTATTAATAGGGCCCTTGGTGGCCCTGGCTTCCGTCTTGGGAGCTCCCAGGGCCGGCTGGCGCCTCCCTGCTTGCTTTCCAGAGCAGAAGTGGCAAGAGCCGAATCCTCTTGAACTTCCGCCTCCCGATCCCAACCCCCGACCAGAATAGTGGGCAATGTTGGTGGCCAGAAAGGGAGGCGCCCAGGGTGAAGCGCACTGAAGAAGGCACTCTGGGGAGGAGGATGGCCAAGCCTGCCTGAGGGGCAGCTGTGAGCAGGGCTCCCGCGGAGAAGTACAGCCCACAAGAGCAGTGACATTAGCTTTAAGAAGGGTAATGAGGAGAAAACAATCTTGATTCCTCCTCTGCCCTCGCTCAATCTTCCATCCTCTCTGGGAACTGGAGCGGCCCAGATGCGCCAGGAAGAAAGGCAGCAAGTGCGCAAAGTAGAGAAAAAAGTATCCCTCGCTTAACGCCACGCCCCTTCCTCCTCCCAGCCCCCAGCAGAGCATCCGGACAACCTCCGTATATCCATCCCGGTCCCCAACTGTCCCCGGCCTCTCCGGACTGTTGGGCAGGCGCTGACACCACCCAGACTACTCTGGGTGCACGTGGGGTGAGCGCCACCCTCCCTGCAGCCTGCTCCTCCCCCTCCGAGCAGAGCAGCAGCTGGCGAGGTCACAGGTGGAGCCGGTAGCTGGGGTCCCCGGCGCCTGGAGCGAGTCAGCCTTTGGACGGCCAGGGGTGTGGGTCCCCCGGGAAGCCCGGCCTGGCCCCCAGAGATGGGCTCTGTCTCCTCCGCCCTGGCGCGGTCCCGCAGCACCGTGGTGCAGCTGGGCTCTTCGCCACCGCAGCCCGAGGCGCCGCCGCTGGCTGCTCCGGCTGTTCGCCGAGACCCACTCGCGCACCCCCACACTCCGAAGGCAGCTCTCGGGCGCGGAGGGACCCCTGGTCTTCCCGCAGCCTGCGGGGAGCTGCCCGCCGCGCCGAGCGGGAGCGCGGAGACCAGGTCGCAGCCCTGCTTGCCCCGAAGCCGCAGCCCCGAGGGTGAGTTTCCTCGTCTCGCTGACCGGTCGCGGGGGGTCTCTCCTGGGGATCTTTGGGGGGTTTACCTTCCCGCGCGCGCCGGGGCTGGGGGGGGGGTCGGGCTCTGTCTCCCGAAAGGATTTCGCTTTTCTTTTTCTCTTGATCATAACTTCTTTTACAAGTTAAGAGTCATTTCTGGTTCAGTAGGAGTTATTTCAGAGGGACTGGTTTGCCTCCTTTTTTTTTGGTTTTGTTTTGTTTTGTGCCGGGATTGAAATCAAGGCCTTGCGCTTGCTAGCCAAGCGTTCTAACCATTGGGCTACACCCCAGCCCCCTTTCGTAGGATTTTGAACGTACCTGGCAAGACAGCTTGCAACCTAAAGACCTCTTTCCCTGTCTTTGTACCTGGGGAGAAGTCTTGCTGTCAGGGATAGACAGGGACAGAAGAGGCATTTCCTTCCAGTCTCCTCTCAGGGGAATAAGGAAAAGGGCAGGAGTGCTGTGGGTCCAAGTCTTAGTTTCACGTGTGAAGAAGGAAACCAGCGTTTGGATCATTATCTTTTGAAGGAACTTGGGGTGTGCTGTTCCGGGAAGTTGTGTGTGTGTGTGTGTGTGTGTGTGTGTGTGTGTGTGTGTGTGTGTGCCCCCCCCCCCCCCGCTCATCTGTTTTGGGGCAGGCAATGTGGGAGGAGTGAAAAGCCACACAAGATTTGGAATCAGAGGTGAATCTGG
>PVJO010030175.1:0-15826 GCA_004026905.1 Hystrix cristata
TTACTGTACATGCAATATCTTAATTTTTCTTACTTCTCCTTCCCCTCCCCTTTCTTCTTTCCCTCCTGGAGCCCTTCCCATTTGCAAGAGATCTACCCCTTTGTTTCCTTCTATCCATCTTTTATTATGCTATTTGTTCATATTTTGCCTTATTCAAATGAGAGCTACCATACAGTATTTAAGATTAAGATTTTTCTAAACAGTATCATGCTGTTTTTATCACTGTAGCTTTGTAGTATAACTTCAAGTCCAGGATTGCAATGCTTCCCACTTTACTCTTGTTACCCAGGATTGCATTTGCTATTCTCAGTCTCTTCTGTTTCCATATGAATTTTAGGATTATTTTCTCCAGTTCTGCGAAGATTGCTGTTGCTATTTTGATTGAGATTATATTAAGTCTGTTTATCAATTTTGGAAGTATGGCCATTTTGGTCATATTGGTTCTGCCTATTCAGGAATATAGGATATATTTCAATTTTCTGATCTTCTATTCAATTTCCTTTTTCAGCATACTGTATTTTTCATTGTAGAAGTCTTTCACTTCCTTGGTTAGGTTAATTCCTAAGCATTATTTTCCCTTGGTGCTCTTGTGAATGGTACTGTTTTCTTAATTTCTTTCTCATTGGTTCATTATTAATGTACAGGGATACTATTGATTTTCATGTGTTAATTTTGTATACTGCCAAATTACAGAGAACTCAGAAGAAATAGATAGAACCCTAGATACATCAGAATTACCAACACTGAACCAAGAAGATATAAAACTCTAAGTAATCTAGTAACAGGCAACGAAATTTAAGCAGAAAAAAAAAAACTACCAAGAAGAAAACCCCAGGTTGCAATGGATTCACTGCTGAATTCTACAAGAATTTAAGTAAAGAGCCAACACCAATACTCCTCTTGTTCCCTTTCCCCTGTGAAAAAGATCTCCCTTCTTCCTATTATCGTATTTTGCTCTTTCTTTATATTTTAAGTTTCCCATGTAACAAAAACCACTCAACATTTAAACTGTGTGTCTGATTTATTTCACTTAACAATATGATCTCAAGATGCATCTATTTTCCTACAAATGACTCATTTATCCTTTTTTATGACAGAGGAGTACTCTGTTGTGTGTAAATACCACATTTTCTTTATCCATTCGTCTGTCTATGGGCATATAGGCTGTTTCCAAGATTTAGCTATTATAAATTGTGCTGCTAGCTGGGGATTTAGCTCACTGGTTAGAGTGCTTGCCTTGCAAGTACAAGGTCCTGAGTTCAATCCCCAGCACCAAAAAAAACCCCAAAACAAAACAAAAAAACACAAATTGTGCTGCTATAAACATGGGTGCATGTATCACTGTAATATGTTGACTTTAACTCTTTTTGGAAGATGTCTAGAAGGGGGATAACCAAGTCAAATGGAAGCTCTAGTTTTTAGTTTTTTGAGGAATCTCCATATTGATCATCATAGCGGTTGTACTAGATTATATTCCCCGAACAACGTAAAAGGGTTCCTTTTCCACCACAGCCTCAACAGCATTTGTTGATTTTTTTTTTTGACGACAGCCATTCTTTCTAGAGTAACATGGAATATAAGTGCTGTTTTGTGTTTCTCTAGTGGCCAGTGATAGTGAACATTTTTTCATGTACTTATTAGCCATCCATATTTCTCCTTCTGAAAGATGTTTGTTTCAGTTGCCCATTTTTTTAATTAGGTCTTTTACTGGGGGAGGGCCTAATTTTTTTTTGAGTTCTTTATATATTCTAGATCAGTGGTGGTGAACCTGTGGCATGTTCACCGTGTGCATGCTTGGAAGAGTGAGTGGTGCCAGCCAATGACATCACAGGCCATGCCTCATTAGCTGTGACTTCTTTGAGCCTTTGCATGGCTAGTCCATGGAGATATAGATATGTAGTTATAGAAATATATATCTAGATATATATACTTGCATGCTTGGACTGGCTGTGTTTTAAGACATTCATTTTTGTTAACACATGATTTTAGCTTTGAGTCTTATGAAAAATTGAAATTTAATTATCTAAGATTTAGCAGAGATGTTCTAATTGAGACAGATTCTTTTTTAATGTTGTGCTGTCCCTCTGGCATATGTCAATCTGCAGCATCATATGTAGTTGTTTGTGAAGAATTTATGAAAACAAGTGCAAGGCTACATATTTGCTCGGACTGGTTGTAATTTTAGCAGAAGCCCCCACAAGGTAGGAAATGTACTCAGATGCCTTTTTCAGAGCAGGGCAAAAGCTAGTAGTCAGTGGAACAGCGCCCTCTTGTGCAGTGGTCAGCAAATTCAGAAGGAACCCCGCTGAGAATCACTGTCATAGATTATTGATTCAGGGAATATCCAATTCTTTAGTGTTAAATAATAGTGTTAGCTATTTTTGGTATAGGGATAGATTTGTACTGGGTGCTTCATCTCCTTTTTGTGTTTTTGTAGACTCCAACTCTTGAACACCAAAAAATGACTTTGGAGAAGAAAAAAAAAAAAAAAAAGCCCACCCGCAAACAGTGGAAGATCATTCCAAGAGGCCTGGACAGTCATTTGGAGTGACTGAACACAATGGGAAAGTGTTACATATTCTGTGCAGTGGAAGTGTTGTGTTGCCTATCAAGCGTCAGATGGCACTTTGACTCTAACCACAAAAATTTTGCCAAACTTGTTGAAACTGAGTTTCTTGAAGGGAAATTGAGGAAATACCACCCCCCCCAGTATCTTAGCTTTTGCAACTATCTTTCTAAAACAAATCATCTGACAGCTACTAGCTTTTTTGGAGGGGAGGGGTACTGGGGATCGAGGTCAGGACCTTGCACTTGCCAGGTAGGCGTTCTACCACTGAGTTAAATCTCTAACCCCCAAGCTACTAGCTTTCAAATTTCACTGCACATAGCAAATCATAGTAAGCCCCTCTCTGATAAGGATCTCATCAAAATAGCCATGTTGTCTGGGAATAATTCTCTTTTCCATAATTTTCTAAACAAGGATAAAGTTATGCAACACATGTGAGATGGCACTTAAAAGAAATATTGTTAAAAGATTGAGTCCTGCATATAACAAGTGATGTCAGTCAGCAGCTCACCACTCACTTTAAAAAGGCAACCTGTTTCACCATGTGCTTGGAAGAAAGCAGATAATACTCACGTAAGACGAGCAGTAATTTTGTGCCGTGCTGTTGGCGAGATCATGAGAGAAGAGCTGGTGAAAGAAGAGCTGGTAACACAAGGGATACAGATTTATAATGCTGTGGTGGAGGCTTTTCTGTCACTTTGCACAGTGGGGCAACATCTGGTTTCAAACAGTTGTTAAAGCAGCAAAACATCCAGTCATTCAGTTTCACTGTATCAGGAAGCTCTTTGTGCCAGCAAAAAATTAGATATCCTCAGATACCACAAAAATGGTGAATTGTATCATGGCTTGCGCTCTTAATTTTTGACAATTTCAAGCACTTCTTGGGTCAGGCACAGTATGCTTTACTTACGTACAGTAACGTCCAGTGGCTGAGCAGAGGATAATCCCTGGAGAAATCTATAGCCTGCTTGGATGAAATCAGGCTGTTTATGAATGAAAATGGGCAGGAATAGCTATAGCTCACTAATATGGCCTGGCTAAATGATCTCATGCTTTTTACAGATTTTACAATACACTTCAATGTAGTGAATAACAAAAAGGTGTAGGGAAAACAGCAGAGAGGATGTTTTGTCATAAGACATGAGAGAAAACTGCAGGTTTTTGAAAGACCTTGAAAGTGGGCAGCTAAAAAATTTTCCAAATCTAAAAATGCATTTAGAAAAGTCTACAGTGTTTACAATCTTACAAGCGATTCGGAAATCTACAATTTCCTAGCATTACAGAAGCTGCAAAAGAGAATTTTAGTAGCAAATTTTTATTTCTTTATGATGGAGACAACCCTGTGTTTTCTTACTTCTCCAGGTACAGCCAAATTTGAAGAACTAGATCTTTCCTACTTACAATGGTTAGATTTAGGAAATCTGGAAATGGAGCTATTGGAATTTCAAGCTCTACCTGTAAAAATATATGACCTGTGTGCAACCCTTGAGAAGACAGCAGAATGTGAAGGGATGACAAAGGACACCACAGTTGGTAGTACTGAATACAAAATCCTGGAAGTATGGAATTCTCTGCCAAATATTTTTAAGTCAGTGAAAGCACTTGGGATTGCTCTTACTTTGTTTGGATCATCTTATGCTTGTGAGCAGCCATTTTCAGCTTTGAATCGTATCAAATCTGATACATAGAAGAAACACAGAAACAGATGAGCTGCATGTGCTGCTCTCAAACTAAGTATGAGCCAAGGTTTGACAAATTATCAGCATGCACCCAACAGCAAAGCTTACATTGTGTAAAAGCACACCAAATGCAAATTTTTACCTTGCAATAAAAGGCCGTTTCTATCAATACTGCTGTTAAGAAAATAAGTGTTAATGCATGAGTTGTTTTTCTAAACTAAAACTTCAGCGTTCGAGTTTAATTGCAGTGCTGACACTTTGCAATAAATACGTGGGTTGGGGTTGCAGTTTGGGCCCTTGGTCTCTAAAATGTTCGCCATCCCTCCTCTAGATACATTGTCCTCTGTCTCGGGAACAGTTGGCCAACAGTTCGTCCCATTCTGTAGGTGGCCCCTTCACTCTGGTGGTGGTTTCCTTTCCTGTGTAGCAGTTCTCTGATGATCGATTTGGATTCTCTGTAGTATTTCCTGTGCATCTGGAGTTCTGTTCATAAAGTCTGCCTACACCTATGTATTCAAGAGTTTGACCTATTCTCTTCCATCAGAGTAAGTGTTTCCGTCTTAATATTTAGATCTTTGGTACATTTTAACTTAGTGTGTTAGTTGTAAGCTGTGAGTCTAGGTTCAATCTTCACCACGTGGAAAGCCAGTTTTCCCAGCACCATTTGTTACAAATGCTATCTTTCCTCTAGAGAAAGCTTTCAGTCTCTTTGTCAAAGGTTAGGTAGCTAAGTGTGCCTGGAGTTGTTCCTGCATCTTCCATTCTACTCCACTGATCCACAATGATATTCGTAAGAGGAAAAACAGCTTGCTTCTCAGAATATAAACCTGTTACCACCAGATTGGAAGAGAAAATGTTAGTCTTTAGCTACCAAAAAAAGTTAAGTTTTAAAAAATGAGAACAGTAAACATTTATGAGATTTATTAAAGCGACTTATCACAAAGATGGAAACATAATACAAATTAGAACATGCAACCATCATCTTCCACAGTCAAATCAAAGTGTTATACATTTTTTGTTTCAATAGCTGAAAACTTCAGATCTTATACCCAACACATTCATCCTGAATACTGAATTCAATCTTCCTGAAATTATCCAGGGTAGCAAATAACCAAAACACAAACCGTTATATAAAGAAAGTGCAAAGTTAAAAAAGAAAATACGTGAAGAATACCCTCTTTCCCTTCCCACCCCCCAATTATAGGCATACAATGGCACTTTGCTCTTGCTTAACCTAGATTGTCTTCAAAAAGTATTAAAATGTAATAGACTCAAAAAAAAGTTTAATAAATGTCCAAAGAGTTCCTTAGTGTTTGAAAATAAATGTTTACACAAAAGACAATGTATTTCATATCAAACAAGTTTGAAGAGCCCTGTATTGCAGCATTCTGTAAAATAAACAAGACAAGAAGCTGGTATAAGATTTATTGACCAAGGCAAACTGTCTTCAGGCAGGTAAATAAGGAGGCGGTGGTTCCTTCTCAGGCATCTTCACGGCCATTTCATAGGTAGGCAAAACATACTAAATAAAGAGAAAACAATTACTTCAGATAATTCTCCTTTAAAAACCTCTTCTGGAATAATTCAGTTTTCAGATTCTCAGTGCTAAATAGGTGATATAAACGTACAGGGAAGAACTGAAGAAACTGGTAAACAGTTCCGGAGAGTAACCTGGAACTTCACAAACACGTGAGATATCTGACCCACGCTGGCTGCTCGGAAGGGAAGGATGGTGGGTGGAGGGGTGGAGGGGAGGGCAGGCAGGCGGGCAGGCAGGCAGGCAGGCAGAATTCTTCCCCGGGCCTCACCCTGAGGCTACAGGGATTACTTGTCGGGCAGTGCATGTCCCTACTTTCCCTTCTTTCCAGTATGACTGATAAAGTATCAGTCCCACATACGCCTCAGAGGTCGAGGGTTTCCAGGAAGGGGCCCCACTGAGCCACACCACAGGAACCCTTCAGTAAGATGCTCCATGCTGAGTTCCACCAGAATGTCTGTAGCGAAATTCGTGCTTTCAATCATGCCCTCTAGGGTAAGGGGATACCTCTACAGGAAGGTGGCATTCCAAATGAAGTGACTCTTTAAGTTTTGACAAGCTGGCCCCAGGCCTGATACCATGAGCCACATATATTCCATGTGTTAAAACCCAAGAAGATAATACGGTAGCAATTAAAAAGCTATGAGAGGTGGGCCTCAACAGATTCACAGAACCCACTGCATTCGTTTTGCCACAGACAGGTTGGCTCCCCACACAGAAGTTTTTTGAAAATAATAGATTTCAGCCAGGAGTACCCTGCCCCCAGCCAAGGTCACACAAGCCTGGCACTGCTGTTTCCTGTCTTATGTCCTGCACAAATGAAATGCTCAAAGGGACCACTCATGAAATGAGATGAACGGTACACAGACTCTCTAGTTTGTGAGCCCTGGATTCCAAGTGGGAAATGCTAAATCCTACAGATTTAAAATATTTATGCACCATGCCATAGTGATAACAGAATAGAAAGTCAAGCTATGCATTTTTTAGGAATAATCACTAATAGCTAGCAACATTTTAATGTATTAAACAGTAGTCAACCTGTGGAGGTGCTTCAAAAGCCGGGTACACAGCAATCTCTGGAACATTTCTGTTGCTGATATATTTATAGCAGTTCCAAACACAGTTGATCAGGTAAGCCTAAAAGGGTAAAAACAAAGTTTACAAACACTAGGAAACCAAGAGACTACCTGTTCTACAATGAGGTGACTTCCAATGCTTCTCCACACGCTTTCCTGTGGAAAAGGGACCCAACACCTGCTGGGACCTCAAACAGTCCAGGCCCTTCCCTTGCTGGCTCCCACTTAAATGGAACAAGTTTCCCAGGAACTGCAGTCGGTTTCTCAATTCAGGCCTGTCCAACACTGCACTAGAGCAAATTCTGGGGCTTCTCAACATTGAGAATCATAATCAATTACCAAGACAAATCACAAACCACTTTCAAAAGCCATAAAGATGCTCCTTAAACTTGGGGAAGGATCCTGACACTTCCAACTACTCCCTGGAAACAACACAAAGCACCCCTCCCACCACCAGCTATCTTCCTACTGTCCCCTAAGTTCTCAATCTACTGTCACCTGTGAGGAGACAAGGCTGGGAAAAGGTTTCGAGGGACAGTATCAAGACTTAGTCAGCACTTTACCTTAAAAATGATGAATACCACAAAGAACACAAGAACAATGAACAGCAGGCAACTGGAGTCCAACGACAGGAGGTCATCCTTGTAGGGGAAATCAGGCTGTGAAAAACACAAATGCACACATGCACATTTACAATTCAGCCCGACACTTGTGTTCTGTGATCACCCACACAGCACGGCAAGAATACAAACAAAAGATACCGAAATGACAAGTGGTGGCCTAATAAAAATCTATGCACAGGATTTAATTCAAAATGTTTTTAAGCCTTATTTTCATTAATGCATGCCATTAATCACTAAAAATATATTTGTTTACATATCCAGAATACTCCTAAAGAATACTGCCCTCTAAAGAGGACTCTCATTTCCCTAGAACATTTTTTTCTACATTTTATCTTAGTTCCTACTACTTAACTCCTAAAGGGTCTAAATTGAGTTTATTTTCTCTTTTCCACAATTTTCTGTCTTTCTGGCCTCTGGCAAATACAGACTTGTCCCTGGGTAAGTGAGTCGGAAGGTACTGAGATCTACTGAAGTGCTGCAAGCCATTTAGTCCCACATGGAGAAAACAGTTTTTCTAAAAGACAATGGTTGGTTCCAATTCTTCATCAGATGGACAGAAAGGCAGGCAGGAATGTATGATTACAATGTTCTACTGAGGACTGGCAGTAGTCATTTAAATACTTCTTTAGCTCTACTTGTGGGCAAGGCAATGAGCTAAGTTTGTCAAGAAGCGGATTACAAAAGAATTGAGGACTGATAAACTGACCAGCTGAGGAAGTACCTTCTAGTTTCAGGGAGTTAAGTGAGTCAAACAGAAAAAACACTGGGGTTTGTAAAAGGAAGAGCAAATTCATTTTGATTTTTTTTCCACAAAGCTTTTTCTTAAAAGCTTCTATCTTCAATGGAAATAGAATGCTTAAATATATTTTCATAAACGTTATTTGTATGCATGGGAAATGCTAAGAATTTGACTTATTTAAAATGCAGGGAGGCACCACTTGGGGTTTTCAGCCAGAGATATAATCAGATACCATCAGAGAGCAGCGCTTAAATTTGGCTGGGAATAAGCAAGCCAAGAGGCCTCACCCAGCCTCCTCTCCCCAATCTCATCACACACTGCTTCCTCACCCTCCCTCCAGTGCCCACCACCACGGCATCTTTTAGTTCCCTAACTATACCATGCTGTGTGGCTTCAAAGACTCTCACTTCCCTAGAACATTTTCTTCTGTATTTTCTGCCTCTTAATTCAACTCAAAGCCCTCACTGTAATTAAAATCACACTTTCTACATTAAACTCACTCACACAGTTGCCTGCTTCTGATTCCTTCCTCCAATGATGTATCTCTAGGACCTGGCTGAGTGCTGCACACTTAGGAAGCAACCAGCAAACTTTTTGAATGAGTAAGTGGCACATCAGGTAGTATGCAAAATGCATTAGACAGCAAATCAGGAAATGGGGAGATAAGTTCTAAAAGACAGCATTTTGGAAATGAACTAAGACTCCTCTCCCAGCTTTCACCTGTCTGCACTCCACAGCTCTTTCCAAAACTTCTCCACATGGCCCTGCTTGGGCACTTCACCCCAGTGTGCTTCCTGCTCCCTCCATTACATGGCATTATAGTATGTTCCTTCTTTATGGTTCTGTAGCAGCTCAAGTTTGTTGTCCAAGTCATCACCTTTATATATCTTGATGCCCCAAATATAAAAGGAAGTCATATCCATACCACTCATCAATGGTGCCTAGCGCAGGGCAAATAATAGAGTAGGCACTCAGTTATTTGCTATGGATGACTGTAAAGACAAACACCAAGCATTTAATGGGGGCCAAATATGAGTCTACTTTTGGTACACTGAAAAACAAGAGCTGAAATACTTCCATGCTATTCATATTCAGGATCTTTTAATACTGGACTGTTTAAATAGAATAAGAAGATATTCTTTCATCTTTTTAAAAGTTTTTATTAGTACATGCTTACAGTACTATTTCACCTTATAGATTTTAACTTTTAGACACTTTAAAAGCAAATGTAGGGGACTGGAGATTTAGCTTAGTGGTAGAGTGCTTGGCTAGCAAGTGCAAGGCTCTGAGTTCGATCCCCAGCACCACCACCGCCATCCACCCCACAAAAAACAAATGGGGTGTATATAACAAAGTATCGAAGGCTGATTCAGGATTTCCATTAAAATATTTTACTTACAATTTTTAAAAAGTTCAATTGGCATACACACTTACTAATTGATCCAGATATTCTTTGATTCTTGGCAAATAGGTCAGAGAACTGATAGCAACCAGGCAACTGAGAACAAAATCAAAAAGCCGGTAACAGAAGAATGGAATCAGCCAACCCACTTGATACTGGAGAAGAAAATAATAGGCACGTTTTAGCACATACATGAAATTACTAGCTACTACTCGGTAAAGTTCAAATTCTAAAAAGTCAAAAAACATAGCATACTTACAGAAATTGCTCCATATACCAGCATCGAACTGATTATAAACATAAGCACAGAGACAGCAAATAGAACACAGGCATTATCTAAGAAAACAAAAACAAAAATTTAATTAAGCTACTTACACAACAAAAAGAACACAACTCTTCATGACAAAATGTTTTCATTTAAAATATTTAAATATAAATATTTTCAAAATTGTCTGTAAAAAGATCTAAGACCAAGAAGGGGGAAAAAAATCTAAGTCTCAGCATTAAGAATAAATCTTGAGAAATTCACACAAAGCTCTTTTTTGCTAAACTGCTGCAACAATTCACTGCTGAGCATGGTGTATGGACCATGTACTCTACTGAGAAGATGGTCTATTCCTACTGGGTCTCCAAGGCTCAAGATGTGCAAGCAGATAGCTATAGTCCAGTGTGGCAAGTGCTACAAGACAGGCAGTCACAATTAGTCTGGCCTAGGCAATCACAAAAAATATGAAGGAAATAGTACCAGTCAGGTCTTGTGAGATGACTAGGGTTTAACGGGAAGGAAAAGCTGGTGTTTGCTTAAAAGACACATGTATTACACACAAAAAAACCAGATGCTACCTCTTGTATTAGACAAAATACAACCTAAAATTAAAAGTTCTCCATTAATCGCTTCTTCCCCATCCAACTTCCCAAACATTTAAACTCACTGTACCCCTCACCTCGGCTTCTGTGCTACATAGATCTGTTTTCTTTCTGGTTTTTTGAGACAGGGTCTTGCTATGCTCCAGGCTGGCCTCAAACATGATCCTCCTGCCTCAGCCTCCCAGCAGGTCTCTATTTTCTTTGTTTCTGAACTCCTCACATTGTTCCAACTCTTCATTAACCCATCCTCACTACATGTTTTCACAAAACGTCCAAATAATCTCAAACAACATTAAAACACAGTAGACTTGTTGGGCTTCTTGGCACAAATCTATAGTTGGTTCTGTGGCTCTGGAAAGATGCTAAGAAACTATACGCCACTGGTGACAGTGATTAGAGTAACTGCTAAGTATTCACACCACTGGACAACTGTATGAGTAATCTTATCACTGAGTGGTAAAACACCATCAGGAGTATTTGGCACTAATTAGCCCTCTATTTTTTCTTAGAGAATATAAAGCAGCTAATGTTAACAATTCAGGACTTCTCTGCTATAGGATGAATTCAGACATATATAAACAAAATAAAAACATGATACTACCAAAATTGAAAGCAGAATTTCTAATTGAAATAATCAGCTTTTAAGAACATGTTATGGGCAACTGCATGACTATTCTGACATCTGAAAAAAGTAGCACAATGGGAAAGGAGGATGGGGTAGCAGGTAGCAGGTTGAGTGCCCTTTAGTCTCTTAGTATCTGTCCAGATCACAGAACCAACTATAGATTAGGGGGGCTGAGGCAGGAGAATCACAAGTCTGAGCCTCGCCCGGACAACTCAGCCTAGACCCTGTCTTAAAGCAGGGGGCCGCTCTGTGGACGGAGCTTAGTGTGAAGGCTCTAGGTTTAATCACCCCCACCAAAAAAACAAAAACTGTTTATTGTTCTTATCCTGCTGTGTATGACAGCCACAAAATTATTCTTGACTCCTGGAAAAATGAAATTAACCCTACGGACAATACAACAACTAAACAGACATAAATCTCTGTATGTGGATCAGAGAAGGCCATAAATGAAGCTCAGAACATATTAAAGTGAATTTAAAACTTGAGAAATAAGATCTGGTAATATTACAAATATACAGGTGATTTGCGAACATTTCTCTGAAGTGAAACTAAAAACCATGTAAAGCTGTTTGCACTGAAAAGTATGAGGCATAATTCTATTCAAATATTAAATTCTTACATAATTTATAAATACAATCTCAACTGGAATTTTTCTGCATCTTTATTTTAAAGAGACCAAGGAATAAAAAGGCTTCCAAGGGTGGTTTGTGTGAACCTTCCAGAGGTACTCTACTTTTAATCCCAGTATTAAGTCTCTCTCTCTCCATATGAACAATAAAACTATATGCAGAATTGTGAGCGTGAAGAAATTATATCACCAAATATTCAAATAATTTATATTTTGTATTTTAACTTAACAGCCCATTTGCTCCCTGGGCAAATCTCCTATCCCAACTACACTAGTCAGCTAGCTCTCAAAAGTTTACACTCATTTTTATTTGCTCTTTCTCTTCTGTCCCTGGTACCTGATTGTATCAAGGTACACAATTTACACACAGTTCTCAAAAGTCTGGTAGTCCATTACCTGTTCCGGCTAGCAATCCTTGACTGTAATTCCCATTGACTATGTTTAGAAAACAAAGTCACCAAAATACAAGTAGCTTATATAGCATTTATGTTATCCTTATTATGCAACTTACTTAACCTTTTGCAGTGTAATTTGGGCATCATTTAATCAATGGCTTCCTATGTATAAAATTAATACCAGACAGTTTCAACTGGAAACCTACCGGCCATTCTCTCGGATGAATAGTAGTTACCGATGACTTCATACTGAATGTTGACAGCTGGCACTGAGTTAGGGTGCGTCACCTCCACCGTCAGCAAAATTGCCATCAAAAGGTTTACCACCTGCGGGGAACATTTTATCAATTACCTTAATTACTATCAGGAGACAGTCCAGCAAAATCTCTAGATGCTGTCTTCTATTCGATATTGTTTTACTCGAAGTAACAAAGATACAAAATAGCAAATGACCTGCGAGGTAAAGCATAACCAAGACCATGGGAATACTTTAAAAATAAGTACTTTATCAAATTAAAATTTAAACTTAGTATTAATCATTACAGAGATAAGATTCTTAATCTCGTGTTAGTATCAATGCACCAAAATTTTTTGTGCTACAAAAACTAAAACTAAGGAATAACTAAAAACTTCACATTCAGAGGCACATATTTATTCATATAACTATTTCAGAATTTCTCTGTTTGAAGGAGCTATATAGTTTATGCAATACATTCACCCCTCAGAGGCCTGAAACCCCTCTGCAACACCAGCGGCTTACCACTGACACAGAACTCTTATATTTCCGCTAGAGCTAGATTCAAACGCTTGAGAGACCTTCCAAAGTTCTAACAATGTCACTTAATGTCCTTTCTAAATAAGTACTCCTCCAATACCTGAAGGCAGCTTCCAAATACTGTCTTTTCTAGAATAAACACTCAGGTCCTCAAACCACCCCTCTAACCAGCATGTTATCCAGCTTCTGCGTGCATCCCTCTTCGCATACGCTCCAGGCTGATGGACTCTAGTAAAATGAGGTAAGAGCAGGCTGTTCACAACACAAAAGGATCTAAGGTTCCCCATTCTAGCTAACAAATTTTAATTAATACAAGCTAAAACCGCACTGTCTTAATACAGTTTTTGAACGTCACATGACAGTAACTCAAAAACACTTCATTCTTTCTCACACTCGATCCTGTTAAGCTACCAGCTGTAACCTGGTTCAGAGGCCCAAGCATAGGCCTTACATGTATTTGTAAGTGAATTTCATCTTATTTCACTCTTGCTCGTAAGATTTTCTGGACCTGGATCTTGCCATCCTACAGATTTTCTTTCTCTCTCCTTCTCCTCATCACAACCTTACTCCTCAGCTTCCTGCATTTGAAAATATGATGAGCATGTAATAATCAGTATCTCTATCTATGTCACTATGAAAACAAAGCTCCCAGAAGTTGCTCCCACCACTACTCAGCAATGTTTGAATAAAACTGACTGGGTCCGGAAGAACATCTTGAGACTGCCAAACATCTCCCTGCAATACCATCATAATATGTAAATTTTCCTGGTCCATCATGAAGGTAAATCCCACTTACAAGGGAAATTAGGTACCCTACAGTTGTTAATGAAACTCGCGGTATCCCTGGGGGCACTACTGCCTTTACATGCTCAGAAAGGGTTCTGTCAATGATCCAATACAGAAAGCTCAGCTACGACTGGAGTTAGCCTTTCTTACTCAAGGTTCATAAAATCTGCCCTTCTCCCCTTTGTAAAAATATGAATATTTGATACCTCAAGGAATACAAAAGCCCTATCGACAATATTTTAAAAGAATTATATTATCTACTTCTTTTTGAACCTGAATAATAAAGAAAATACAAGAAACACATTTTCTTTTTACCATTTCCAATCACTTCACATATATATTCTTTGGACTAGCAGATCAAGCTTCATCTCTAGGTTAGGTAATCTAAACAATGTCACAATATTAAAAAAGTCAACCAGTATTTACTGAGGATATACTCTACACCAAGTATATTTACATATATAACTCCATTTATTCCTCACAATGACCCGTGAGGTAAATACTACTAAAGCCCGTTAACATATGTACAAACTACACTTCCGTAAAACTCCTAACCAGTCTTTACAAAGGTACATGGTTGGAGAATGAAACTTGACTGGCCTAACCCACAGCAAAGATCCTGCCCTTTATAATATTCACACTACTCTGCAGACCTCCATGTAGAGGATGTACATTGTTTTATTCCAGTAATTCATTGTGATTTCTAACAAACCAGTGACGTCATTTGATTGTGCACTTGTATCGAATCATTTATAGAACTTTAATAAACATAATAAACTTGTTGATCATACCAGAGGCTTATTAGTGATTTATATATTGTGTGGCATTTTCTATCTGAGTTTTACATGTGGAATCATTTTTAATTTCATCTCAATTGACAGTCCTAATAGCTAATTTGAAACTAATCATCTTGCTGTGTAGAAGGAAAATTGGTTTTTGTCTTTGGTAAATGTTTGGAGGAAAAAAAAAAAGATTGAGTAAAGCTAAATAAATTTGTGTTAAATTCAACTAACAGAAGGAAGAGCCCAGACTCAAAACTGGTTTTCTGGGGGGTGGGGGTGGGGGTTGCTGGGGATGGAACTCAGGGCTCTACCACTGAGCTAAATCCCCAACCCCTCAAAACTGGTTTTTAAGACACCAAGCTTCTCAGCACTATGTGATTACATACAACCATTCCTAAATGACTCCTCTCTGAGGTCTTTCAAAAAGAAACTTAGTTAAGGCTGTTAATGCATTTACACTTTGCTCTTTATGTTCAATAGTATGTCTCAAAGACATGACACTTTATCCTTGAATGGTGGAGCAAACCTCCAAGGACAATCACACTTAGGAGATGGCTTCCCAGTTGAAGGCTTCCTAGCTGAAAGCCTCCCAGCTGAAGGCGTTGATATTTTGTTGCTCCCTTCTGTTGCCTATTTTTATACCAGTATCATGCTGTTTTACTTACTATAGCTTTGTAGCATATTTTGAAGTTGTGTAGTGTGATGCCTCCAGCTTTGTTCTTTTTGCTTAAGATTAGTTTGGATCGGGACCCTTTTGTGGTTTGGTTCCACTAAAATTTCAGGTTTTTCTATTTCAGTGAAGAATGACATTGACATTTTAGTAGAGGCTGCATTACATTTGTACACGGCTTTGAGTAGTATGGACATTTTAACAGTACTAATTCTTCCAGTGCAGAAACATAGGATGCCTTTCCATCTATTTGTGCCCTCTCCAATTTCTTTCATCAATGTTTTATAGTTTTCACCAGAGGTGTTTTCCCTTCCCACATAAATTACTCCTAGCTTTGTTTTTGTAGCTACCATAAACAGGATTGCTTTCTTCATTTCTTTCTCAGATACTGGCATACAAAAGCACTGCTTTAAAAACGAAGTTGGTTTATGGAGTACTACACTGCCATAAAAAAGGATAAACTAGAGTCATTCATATATAAATGGATGTTTCTTGAGAACATACTCTTAAGTGAAATAAATCAGACACTCATGAGCACACATCGAATTGTTTCTCTGATATGAGAGACCGTAATTGTAAATAAGGACAAAGAGGTGTAATAGATATTATATAAAAGGAGGATGGTGTGCAGAGGAGAGGAGTACTAGAAGGAAAGAAAGGGAAAAGCAGAAAGACA
>PVJO010030176.1:0-15846 GCA_004026905.1 Hystrix cristata
TTAATCGTACTCAGAAACTCTAGTTCTTTAAACGTGTCATTCAGACCCTCAGTTTCTCCACTGACACTCTGGCAATTATCAAGAACTAACCGAAAAATGCTAAGAACCAAAGCAGGTTATGAAAAGATATACCCTTGAATGAGCACTTTCCATCTGATAATTTATTCTAAGTACTATATTAAACACTTAAATAGTCATTTTGTTTTCTATATGCATAGAAGTCACTTGGAATTTGTTCTTGAAAAAATGCTATTGTATTTCTTTCTTTGATTTTCTTTCCTATTTAATAATATGAAATGCATTATTTATGACATTTATTCACTTATTTTTATTTGAATTTAAATTTTTTATTGTTGCATAAAGACATAAAAATTGTACACATTTGTAAAATATCATGTGAGATATATATAATATAGTGTAATATTTGAGCCATCTCTGTCTGAAGTATTTACCATTTCTGTATGGTGAAAGCATTCAGAATCTTTTCCTGTAGCTTTCTGAAATATACAGCATATTGCTGTTATCTGTAGTCATTCTAGTGGGCAACAGCACAACTGAGCTTCTTATTTCTACCTAACTATAATTTAGTACCCATTTTTTAAATTATCCTCGTCTTCTTCATCCCCTCAACTCTCTCTAGCCTCTGATAACCACTACTCTCAACTTCTATGAGATAAATTCTTTTTATACTCCATGTAAGGTTGAGGTCGTGTGGTACTTATCTCTCTCTATGCTTAGATTATTTCACTTAACCTAATAATCAGCAGCTAAATCCATAACTTTGCAAATGACAGGATTTCATCCTTTTTATATCTGAATAGTATTCCATGATATATGTACTATATTCTCCTTATTCACTGATTAATTGATGAATACTTCAGTTGTTTCCATTTCTGAGCTATTATGAATATTGTTGCAATAAATATATGAATGCTGATGTCTGTTCGGCATACAGATTTTATTTCCTTTGAGTGCATACTCAGTAGTGGGATAGCTAGATATAGGATAATTTTCTTTTTGAGAACCCTTCACAATAGCTGCACTAATTTACATTCCTAGTTGTGTGCAAAGTCTCCCTTTTCTCTACACCCTCACCAAACTTTGTCGTCTGTAGTGTTTTTGATAAGAGCCGTTCCTAGTGGGGAGAGGAGACACGTTTTGTGGTTGTGACCTGCATTTCCTGATGATTAGTAATGTTGACTATTTTTCATGAACCTATTGACACTTGTATGTTTTCTACTGAGTAATGTCTATTCGGGTTCATTAACCAGCTTTTATCAAGATGTTGTATGCTATTGAGTTTTCAAGTTCCTTAAAAATTTGTCAGATATAGTTTGCAAATGTTTTCTCCCATTCTTTAGATTGTCTCTTCACACTGTTGATCACTCTTTCTGCTGTATAATATAATCTCCTTTGTCTCTCTCCCTTTGTTTGCCATGATTTTAGGGTCTTTTCCCACCCCTAAAAAATCTTTGCCCTCTTGAATGTCCTAAAGCATTCCTCCATGTTTTCTTCTAGTATTTTTGTGATGTACATTTAACTGTTTAATCTATTTTGGGTTAAATTGTGTAATCGGTGAGAGATAGGTGTCTAGTTTCATTCTTCATGTGGTTATTTTACATCCCCAGCACCATTTATTGCAAAGACTGTCCTTTTTGTACTGCACATTTTAGCACTTGTGTCAAAAATCAATTGATACAGATGTGTGGGTTTATTTCCTGGCTTCCTATTTTGTCCCTTTGGTCTATGAGTCAGTTTTTATGCCAATACTATGCTGTTTTGATTGTTACAACTTTGTAGTATATTCTGAAGTCAAGTAGTATAATATTTCCTGTTCTATTTTTGCTTCAGATTGTTTTTGGGTATTTGGATTTTTATAGTTCCTCATAAATTTTAGGATTTTTTTTCTAGTTCTGTGAAGAATGTAATTGATATTTTGATAGGTATTGACTTGAATCTCTAGATCACTTTGTGTAGTACAGACATTTTAACAGTATTAATTCTACTAATGTATGAATTTGGGATGTCTTTCCACGTTTTTGTCTTGTTCAGTTTATTTCATCAATGTTTTACAGTTTTCAGAGATTTTAACCTCTTGTTAACTTATATCTGCTTAGTGTGCTTTATATATTTATTATGCTATTGTAAATGAGAATTTTTAATTTTTGTTTCATACAATTTGTTACTGGCATATAGCAAAGCTAATTTGCTTTACAGATTTTTGTATGCTGGTTTTGTATCCTGCAACTTTATTGAATTTGTTTATAAAATTAATAATCAATCTTCCTCTTGCCCGATTACTCTAGTTAGAACTTCCAATACAATGTTGAATCAAAGTAGTGAACATAGCTATCCTTATTTTGTCACAGATTTTAGACAAAAATATTAGAAATATTTCAGCCTTTGCACACTTAGTATAATGTTAGCTATTGGCTTATTGTGAGTTGATTTTATTCTGTTGAAGTATGTCCTTTTTATACCTGATTTGTTCAGAGTTTTTATTCATGAAGGATATTGAATTTTATGAGATGTATTTTCTGTATCTATTAAGATCATCGCACTGTTTTTATCCTTTATCTTCTGGTGTTCTTTTTTGGTTTATTCATTTCTGTATTTGGGATCCCCTTGCATTTTTGAGATGAATCCCACCTGATTGCAATGAATAACTTTTTCCATGGGCATTAGATTCAATTTGCTAGTATTATGTCGAGGATTTCTGTGTCCGTGTTTATCACAGATATTCACCTCTAACTTTATTTTGTGTTGTGCCCTTGTCTGATTTTGATATCATAGTCATGCTGGCCTCACAGAATAATTTTGGAATAATTTCCTCCTCTTCATGTTTTTGGAATAATTTAAGGAAGATTAGGATTTGTCTTGCATTAGATGTTTGGCAGAACTCAGCAGTGAAGACATCTGGTACTGGGCTTTTCTTGGAGGGGAGAATTTTTATAACTAGTTCAATCTTATTCACTATTGGTCTGCTCAGATTTTCTATTTATTCATGATTCAATCTTTATAAGGTACTGTCCATGCATTTTCCTATTTCTTCTAGGTTATCAAATTTGTTGGCATATAGTTGCTTATAATAATCTCTAATGATTCTTTACATTTCTATATCAAATGTAACATCTCCCTCTACATCTCTGATCTGATTTACTTTTTTCTTCTTAGTTTGTCTAGTTAAGAGTTGAAAATTTTGCTTATCTTTTCAAAGAAGCAGCTCTTCTTTTAGTCAATCTTTTGAATAATCTTTTTAGTCCTATTTCATTTATTTCTGTTTTGATCTTTATTATTTCTTTCCTACTAATTGTGGATTTTGTTCTTGTTTTCATAGATCTCAATGTGTTTGTTTTCTACCTTTGTAGGTTTTTTATATGCTGAAATTATCTGTTATAAACTTCCCTCTCAGTACTCTTTGTCTTATTTTTCCTGTATCCTATTGGTTTTGGTATGTCATGTATCCATTTTCATTTGTTTTAATACATTTTAAAATTTCATTCTTGATTCCTTCTTTATCCATTGATTGTTCAAAAATAAGTTCTTTAAATTTTATGTATTTGTATGGTTATTGGTTTTTTTTTTTATTGCTTTCTAGTTATATTGTGTTGTGGTCAGAAAGTACTCTCTATTTGATTTCAGTGTTTAAAAATTTGTTGAGACTTGTTTTGTGGCTTTTCATATGATTTGTACTGGAGAATGTTCCATGTGCTGTTGAGAAGAATGTGTGTTCTGTAGTTATTGAACTGACTATTCTGTAGATGTCATTTAGGTTTGTTTGGTCTAGGAGCAATTTAACACTGCTGTTTCCTTGATGATATTTTGTCTGAATGATCTGTTCATTGCTGAAATTGGGGTGCTAAAATACCCTACTAGCATCTGAATTTTCCTTCAGGTCTAATATTTATGTATTCTGATATTAAGTACATGTACATTTATTTGGTTAATTGACTCCCTTGTCTTTATGTAATAACCTTCCTTATTCCTTTTTCTACTTGTGATTTAAAATGTAGTTTATCTGGAATAGGAATAGCTGTTCTTGCTTTCTTTTGGATGTCGTCATATCAAAGTGAGTTTGTTTTCGTAATTGGGTCTTTTTTTCTTCCTTCAGTTATTCTGTGTCTTTAAACTGAACAATTTAGTCCATTTACATTTAATCTAATTATAAATAGGTATGAACTTACTATGCTTATTTTGTAACTTGTTTTCTAGAATTCTTGTAGTTCCTTTCTTTATCTCTCTCTTAACATCTTTCTTTGTGTTTAGATGCTTTACTCTAGTATTGTATTTTAATTCCTTGCTTATTATTTTTCGTTTGTATATTATAGATTTATGTTTTGTGGTTGTCATGAGAATTACAAAAAATTGCTTTTTCAGTATTGTAAACTATTTTGAAAAGCAAGATAACATGATTTTAAGGATTACAAAAGACAAAAGTATATTTTAAAAAATATTCTACACCTGCATTGCATTTAACCTCACATTTTGAATTTTTATGCCTCATTTTACATTTTTCTGTACTGCCTATCTCTTAACATATTGATGTAGATATTTTAATTGTTTTGTATTTTAGTCTTCATTCTAAAGGTATGAATGGCTTATGTACTTATGTTTACAATATTAGAATATTCTGAATTTGTCTATGTAGTTACTCTTACCAGTGAGTTTTCTACCTCCTGATGCTTTCTTCTTTCTTACTAACATCCAGTTCATTTTGATTAAAGAAGTCCCTTTTGCATTTCTTGTAGCACAGGTCTGTTACAGATATGTTCTCTCAGCTTTTATTTGTCTAGGAATGTCTTTATATTTCATTTGTTTCTAAAGAATACCCTTGACAGGGACAGTATTCTAATTTGGCATCCTTTAGGACTGAGAAAATCTTATGCTCCTGACTTCTGACTTAAAAGATTTCTACCGAGAAATCTGCCATGGTGGTGATGAGGGCTTACTCACTGTTAGCTTCACTGACCCAGCACTGAGTTTAAAGTCAAAATCTTGTTCTTACTATCCTATCCTAATGCCTAGCAAATAGTTTTGCTGCCCAAGGTTGGAGAGGTGTTCATGAAGTTCATTTCTAATTCACACAGCTGCAAGGACCTTTATGATGTTCTAAGCAGTGCCCCAAGGGCCATGTCACACTTGGGTATGAGTTAGGCTGAAAAACAATTCCACTTCACTAGATGAAGTTCTCTTCCTGATGCTGAGGCAGGTCAAGAGGCTGTCTATGAGCACTGACCTAGAGATTTCTGCAGTGCTAGAGGTTGGACGATGGGTGACAGAGATAGTTCCCAGGCCCAAAGGTGAATGCTAAGCTGGTTTTCTTAACCCAGGTAGTGTCTTTCTCGTCCTTCTGCTGCCTAAGGTTGGAAATGTGGCAACAGTCCCCAGGCAACTGGTTAGTAAAGTTCCAGCAGCTCAGGGTATGAGTAAAGGCCTGGGGCAGTGACTATGGGGCTCTGTCCAACAATGGGTCTCACTGTGGCATGCCAGGCACTGTGTTTCAAATCTAAGTCCTGTATTCATTCCTTCTCCCTTCTCTAAGTAGGAGGCATTGCTCTCCACCCTGCATGGAGTTCAAAGAAGGATGATGTGGATAACATTTTCTTTTCTGCCTTTTTTAGCTCATCTTTTCTTATTAGTGAAGTAAAACCAGGCACCCTGCCCCACCTATCTTTCCTGTATTTCTTAGCTCTTGTGAAAGTATTTTAATGTGTAGAAAGCTGTCCAAATTGGTATCTGTGGAGACGATTATGGAAGATCTTACTCATTTGCATCTTGCTTCACTTCTCTCCTCAGCCAATATTTTAAATTTCTGTTTTAATTCTTAGTACATTATCTATTAATACAAAAATCAACATAAAATCTCTTTAGGGTCTTCAGTCATTTTTTTAGTACATAATGTGAGAGCAAAAGTTGGGAAATGCTGCTTTAAACCAAGCAGATCCTTATAATGTTGAGTACTTACTTGCTTTATTGAATGATTGATTGGTATTGGGGATCAATCCCAGGAGCTATCTAATGTCAAGCTATATATCTAACCCTTCTTTTTTTTTTTTTTTTTGAGAGAGGGTCTTGCAAAGCTGTGCAGATAGGACTCAAACTTGTGATCCTCCTGCCTCTGCCTCCTTTGGGGCTAGTATTACAACTATGTGCCCCCGTGCCTAGCTATGTTGAGAGCTTTAGAGCTTACTGACAGCATTAAAAGTTAAAGTAAAAGTAAAAACAAAAAAAAATGGAGCTTTTACTGTTGCATTCGTTATATTATAGAAATAACTACTTTTTCCACACATGGCCCATTTTTAACACCATTTGTAATAATCATGGCATTTCTGTCCTATAATTAATGAAATAACCAGAGAGGTAGACAAGAATACAATTTCTCCTTCTCTTGATCAGATTTTTCCATTTAATGACTATTTCTCATACTTACTTAGCAGTTGGAATTAAATATGTTCACACTCTTTTAATTTTTATTAACAATCTTTTATTACATTGTTATCTGTTACAGTTTGTGTGTGTGGAATGTCTCCAGTAGGCCCACATTTTAAAGGCTTGGTTGTTAGCTTGACACTATTGCAAGGTGATGGAAACCCTGAGAAATAGGGCTTTTTAGGAGGTCTTGAGGTTATTGGGGTGCACCCTTGCAGGAAACTGTGAGACCTCAGTCTTTTTCTCTTCTTTTTCACTTCTCTGCAATAAGAGGTGTGATTTTGCTCTCCTGGATGAGCCCACCATGACGTATTGCCTCCCCAAAAGCGAGAGGCCAACTGATGATCTACTGGGTCCTGTAAAACTATGAACCAAAATAAACATTTTCCCTTTATAAATTAATTATTTCAGAATCTCAGGTATTTTTTATAGTAAGAAAAATCTGACCAACATGGAAAATTGGCACAAAGAGTAAGCTCTTTGGTGGTGTTGTATAGCTGACAATGTGGAAGAACCTTTGGAATTTGTTTGCAGGAGGAATTTAGAAAAGTTTGGAGAAGAATGAGGTATTCAGAGCTTAATGGTTGATTCTGATGAGGACTCTGAAGACCGAAATGCTGACAGGGATGCAGATAGCAAAGACAGTGCCAATGAGATTACAGACGGAAATGAAGATTCTCTTGAAAATCGGACTAGAGGCTATCCCTCTTTTACTAGGGCAACAAATTTGGCCCATGACCTGAGACTTTGTGGGAGGCTGAGCTTAAAGGCGACAAAGTAGTTTATCTGACAGGAAATTTCAAGACACTAAAGCAACCAGGCTGTGACTGAGATATATAGCATCTGTGATATGTATGATGATTTAAGCCAAATTGATAGTGAGAATTTGGAGTGAAGAGGAGCCAAGTGGAAAGATTTGAAAAATTCACAGCTTGACCCAAAAAAGAACATGTATCAAAGTGCTGTTATTGGGATCATTAAAATGAAGCCCAGTGCTTTTCACTAGGAAATAGGAAAGATGCTGGAAGGTCATCTCAGGAATGTGCAAGGTCACCCCATCCATAATAGGCTCAAAAGTGTAGAAATGCAAATTCACATCAAAGACTTCCTTGTGGGAAAGCACTGCATTAGCTGGCTCACCTTGGCTTGTCTCAGGTATTATTTTCTCAAGGATTGTTTCCCATATTCAGCCAGCTAGGCACACAGAGGCTATTGCAGCTGGGGTTCTGGTTGGCCTTGGTAGAGTTCACACTTGTGAGATAGAACTTGGCCTTGTTCATGTGCTATTGGTTTTGCCGACGTCCAAAACATAAGCTTTATGGTGTCTTAGAGGCTTCCGCCAAGATTTCAGAGGACGATATGCCAAGCAATGTGTTGTAGTGTTGGAGTTCCTGCAGCAGCCACTGACAGGATGATGCATGAAGCTGTGAAAGGGAAGGCAAAGCTGCAGTGGAGACTCCAGGAAGGCAGAGAAGCCAACAATAAATAACATCTGCTGAGGGCTTGCAGGTGTACACAGTCAGACCAAGACAGTGGCAATGTGGGCTGCAACCAGCAAAAGGGTAGCAGTGGGATCGTCCAAGACCTTGGGAGCTCACATCCTGCCAGTGTCCCCTGGAAGCTGAACAAACAACTTTAGAATTTAATTGTTGTCCTGCTAGGTTCCAGTCTTGCTTTTGTGTCATCCTTAGGTATTATTTCTTTACTGCTCCCTTTAAAAATAGGAAGTCTTGCTTACCCTGTTGCCTGTCCCAACATTGTATCTCCAAAGTATGTAATTTGTTATTTGGTGGTGTCGTACAAGGGCCCACAGTAGCGTTTACTTTATATCAGAGAAGATTTTACACTTGGAATTTTGAGCAATCTAATCTTGGATCATTTGAGATCTGGGGAACTCTTGAGTATGGACTAAATGCATTTTGTGCTGGAGATGGACCTTGCATGGCCCCTCAAAGTCATGTGTGTTAAAGACTTGGTCCCCATCTTTGAGTTCTTGTGAGGTGATGCTAACTTTAAGAAGTGGGGCCACATTAAGAGATAGGAAGTCTTTAGTTTACTGGGAGTATTCTCCTGAAAGGGAATGAAGGGGAATGTGGGACCCTCATCCCTTCTTTTTTTTTTTTTTCACATTCTAACGATGAGGTGAAGCTTTATATGCTATGTGCTCCTGATATGATGTGCTCCCTCACCCACTGTAACAAGGACAATTTGTCACAGACAAACTAAGCCAAAATAAATCTCTTCTTTTTATAAGTTGATTGTTTTGGGTGTTCATCATAGTAATAGAAAGCTAACACATTATCTTTACTTACAAATAAGGCAAAAAGGTTATAATTATCTAAATATACCCAGAAATTGGAAGAATCATATGTAATAAGACCGCACAGCCTAGATGAAGGAATGTGTTCTTTATGATAAGGACTTCATTTATTCTACCTCCCCTAGTTAACTATGTAGCTATATGTATTTCTGCTTTATTCAGTTAAATAAGTTGCCCTGTTCTTTCATCTGCAAAATGGGTAATGTATTTTCATTACCAATACAGTAAAAGAATTAAAGTAGATAATATACATAAAGTGTCTAGAGCATTGGAGGGTCTCAATAAATAGTAGTTAATATTATCTGAATTATAGACTCATATTTACAACTAAAAATCAATTTTTTTTCTTAGAGCTTTCTCATAAGTCCTGAAAAGACTAATTGTCATGATTTTGCTGATAAAAAGATTCTCCAACTCTTCCTAAAAATAAAAAAAAAATGTGTCTAGGAGTCATTTTTGGTGTCCTTAAAGGTAATAAGTCAAGTACAGGAGGCAATTGTGAGAAAGACGGTGATTAACTGACTTCACGGGATCTTTCTGTAGGCAAAAAGGACTAGAAGAAAAGGAGACTCTGATAAATCAACCTGTCAGGGAAAAGAGCAACTTCACTCAGAATCTTGAGTGAGTTGAGTGGGCAGCTAGAAATGGAAAGCAAAGTAATGCATCTATTTCTCACCAGTAACTTAGCTGGTGTGTTTAGAAAGAGTAATGCATGGTGGGTCAGCCTGAATATCTTCTCCCACGAAAGAAGGGAAAGTGCCCTTAGATATAATGAGAGAAAACTCACATTGGATCTTGTATGTGCCAGAACTTTGATGACTGAAAGATCTTCCTCAGTGTTTTCAATCACTTCTATCATGTCATACTAGAACAAGCACAGCGCATTTCCAGTCTGCACTGTTACCTGAGCTGAAGGTCAGGAAGTCTCTAGGTATCTGATTCTGAAATGCTTACCAATAAGTGGAATTGAACAGAATGCTAGAGAGACAAATGAGGCTAAGATAGCTCAATATGACATTTAAAACACCAATAAATTGTATAAATTAGTAATCTATTCCTACGAGATACATGATGTTGTCAGTAGGTGACTCCAATAAAAGTCACCCCTTTAGGGTGAAACGTTAGTGATTAGCAGGACAGATGAATTATTTTATGTGTCGATTGTATTTTATTAGTACATGTGTGTAGTACACAATGTCTAGATTCCTTATGGGGAGTTGATACATGTACACAATACATCTTAATTCTTTATTTTTTTCATCCCCTTTCCCTTCCTTCCTTCACCCCCCATCTCTTGATCCCTTTCCCACCTTTTTTTTGTATATTCTTGCAGTACGTAATATTTACATTTCTTATGTGGAGTTGGTACATGTACATAACACCCCCCCCTCACAAAAGAGAGATGAGTTCTTTAAGTCTTGTTATTTAAGGCCAATTCTTAGTTCATATTCAAGATATCTTGTTACTAAGACCCCAAAGTATTTCACTTGTACATGATCTCACCATAAGGCACCAACGCTGAGGGTAGAAGTATTTGAGTCTTTGTTTGAAAATACTGTACTATTGTATTACCTTTGGCCTCCTTATTTTCTCTAATATATATGTAAGTTTTTAAACTGTTATCACTTTATACATTAGACATTGTACTACATGCTTCTGTAATGTTATTTCATTCTTCATGGTACCATAGTTGTGTGAAGAAGGTAGAATTCTCTTTATACATGAAGAATCCAAGCTTCTGAGAAGACAAATAACTTGTCCAAGGTCACACAGCCAGTGACATACTGTGAGGAAATTCACACAGATAGGGGAGTGACTTGATTTATATGTTGGAATATTGCTCTGGCTCCCTTCCCAGCCGCTTCCAATCGGCCTACAAAGACCCCTTGATCCGGCTCCAGCCTCCTGTTGTGACCTTACCTTGCACATCTGCTTGCCTTGTTTACTGCCCTCCAGTTGCCCTGGACTTTCATCTACTTTTTATATATTGTAAGCCTTTATCATTGCTGCCTTGGGACTTTTATAACTACTATTTCCATCACTTCAAGGCACTTCCCCAAGGTCTTTGGGGGAATGATAAGGAAGCAAACTTTTTACGTTATGCCAATCTGTTTTTTCTGTTAATAGAAATTTTATTAATTTGTTTAGATGTTTGTGTATCGTTCTGGTTCTTTTTGGGCTCTTTGGGGCAGGGATTTTGACTTTGTCTGCTTTACTTCTGTAGCACTAATGTCTAGATAAGATGCTCAATAAAAGTGTAAGATATGTCATGTACAGGTACAAATCCCCTGTGATGAATGTCATCACTATGTACATCTAAAATGTACCATGAAAATAAAATTTTTTAAAAAGGTGTATTAAAGAAAAGAAAAGGTCATGATTTGAATCCAAGCTTATCTAATTCCAAAGCCTTCTCAGATTCATTTTGTATTGTTGCTACTCATTCACTGCCCGATGAAAATGTCTAACTGAGACAGACAAGATCGTTAACTGAGCCTTGTGCCCTTGGAGCTGCAGCTGCCTGAGATGATGCTTTTCTCTAATTTGTGCAAAGGACCCATGCGGCCGGGCTGAGGCCCCAGTTCTCCTACTCCACGAGGTTGTCTTTTGGGGATGATGCTGCTCAGTTAGACCATCATTGAAGTGAGAGAAGTGTTCATTAAACTCAGCTGTGTTGTTCAATAATGATGGGAGCCATGACCATACTATAGGCGGTTATCAAATTTAAATGTGTATTAGTTAAAATTAAATAAAATGGAAGATTCAGTTTTGAGCACATAGTGTAATGGGCACAGTTGGAGTATTCAATAGACATGCATCTCAAGGTTGCCATCTTGGACAATGTGCATATAGAACAGTTTCATTGTGATAGAAATTTTTATTGGGCAGCATGGTTTTAAGGGGATGAGAGTAAAGTTCTCAGTGATTTACATGGGAACTAAAAATTATTTTCCTCATCAATAGAACAAAAAGAGTAAATTAATTCTGAGTGGTTCTTTCTGACTCAAACAAAATCTGGGTCTTATATATTACTGAATATAAATCTTATTGGCTAAGTGGTACTAATGTTCTCCTTGCTACCTTTGTGTTCACCACTATTTCTAGGACTCTGGGCCTGCCTATTACAGAAGCCCACGTAGTCAAGCTATGCTTTTTTGCTAACTAGAACATACTTCTCCGTTTTAATGGGAAGTTAGATATTCTCTAGCTTTTCTCTTCTTGTCCAAAATTCTCTCCCTGGTTTTATCTTAGTGGGTTTAGGCTAATTCTGAATTTTAGTAGGTTGTCATTAACTTTACCTAAAAAAATCACATCACTGCCAAGCATTTTATTGTCAATGGTGGGTGGTACTTTTCTAAAACGTATGTCCCATGTGGTCTCACAATGTCCTGGACCATACTTTCTTGTTAGCCAGCCATGACTGTGACCTTCTATGAGCCCAGAGTGAGGAAGACCAAGAGGTCAAAGCTTATATGCATCTGGCTTTATCTAAAGGCAGTGCTGAAGTAGTGCCATGGAAAATGAAATATGAACATGGCGCCATCTGGAGAACAGAAGACTCAGAGGACAGCAAGTGACTAGGTCAAGGCTACCTTTAATCTAGAGTTAGTCATATGGAGGAGAATAGTAGCTATGTCTCCAAGATCTCCTGGTATGCATTTAGCCAACACTTCCCTTGATGAGTAGTGCATGACCAAGACCAAAGCTAAAACAGTCACTGCAGGCAAAAAATATATATATTGGATCTAAAAATAGCATAGAACAGGTGATAGGGATGATTAAAAGGTCCTGGGAAGAAAGGTCTGTCTAGGAGCACAAGTGAAGTGTGATGATACAGAATATGTTATTTTGAGCTATGATTTAAAAATTGACCTGTTGTTTAAAATCCTACATTTCAAGATAACTGAGTCCCTGGATATACATGTATCCAACAAAATCATTGTTTCTCCTCCATGTGACTTGTAGATTACTAGTAGTCTTTGGATATGTAGAGGGCTTCTGTCATCATACCTTAATGGGACAGAGGTCACTTTGAAAAGAAATCATCCCCAATACACCTCTAAGATCAGAATATCAATTTCCCAGGCAATGCCATGAAAAGGTTTTAAAAATTCTTCTCAGGAACTGTTATCAGACAGGATCCAAGGAGGTTCCCAAAGTGGAGATGAAGACCCTAATCCACTCCACCTGTAGAATAAATTGCAGGTTCACTGACTCCTGTTGCAGAAAAAGAATTTTGATAACTATTCAGAAGGAGGAATAAAAAGATTAGGCAGAATTTTAAAAGACACCTTCAAAGAACTAGAGCACAGGGCCTGAAGAGATGCATGCTATTCCCTGGAACTGGGAACCTTTATGTTTTTATTGAGGTAGAAAAGGTGGCCCCCACCTCAGAAGGGTACTGGCCCATTTTACACCTATGGACTTAGATATTTTTAAATATGAATAATGTAAGTACTCTTTGAATTCTCTCAGTCTATTCCTTTATTTTAAGATCAGGTTCCTCTGCTTTGCTTTCTCAGCTAAGCCAATTTGTGGACTTACAGTATTTTTGAAGAATTTTGGATATGTTGTGTCTGGTAGGAAAAGAGCCTAAATTAACCAACGAAATGCCAATATGTATAGCCTGGAGTAACCTCAGCTGTGTCCTGGAAGTTCATAAAAGTACATTTTTTAAATTATGATTTTCCTTGTCTCCTTTCTACCCATCTATCTTTCTTCTTTTCTACATCAGAAGTATGGAAGTTTGTATCCTAGCTGAAGGAAGAACTTCGTACTAGGGTGTAGTACTAAAACTCTTTGTTTAGAGCTCGAGGGACTGTATGTATTTGAGAGAGAGTGTCAAACTGTTCCCAGCTTATAATCAATAAAGTTTTACTAAAAAAAAAAAAATGTGTCCCTGGCTTGCTAGCTTGGCAAAGATCCAGGACAGATCAATACATTTCTCTTTAGCTTCAACCAGAAATAATGGTTTTTTCAGTACTTCACCTAAATCTTCACACAGCATTGCTGTGTAGCTGCAGAATAGCCACTGTGTTCTGTCCCAGAAGCAGTACCAAGTGATCTATCTCTGTATCCACAGTAATTTAACAAGAGCTTGGGAATGGCAGATACTAAAATTATCTACAGTGTTTAAAAAAAAAAAATACTCTGGACCCCAGAAAAGTGGGGTTTTGAACCGAGATCCCTCCTTATATTCTAAGTATGTCATTTGCTTCTAAATTAAGAATTTTATCCTTCTAATGATGAACGATTTCAAGGGAAAGTGTTTCCCTGTCATTCCATTTAATGGTTTCTTTTTGGGTGGTGGAAGAGAAGGAAAGACTGTGAACAGCTTTATGACCACATAGATTTATTGGAACTAGCTCTATAGTATGTGGCAACTAAAGAAAAAGAATGAGCAAACATGATATTATCTGGAGATCCTTTTTGCTTTAAAATGATGTTAACTTCAAATAAATAAAGTTCGTTTGTATCATGCTCTGCTAAATCACCTCAGGGAACTGGGCAGCTACACATTATCTGCAATCCTCTGTTGGTCAAATTGGAAAGTTGAAAGTTGCCTTGTTTGAGCTCCAGGCTGGGCTTCACATGATGAGTGAGGTTAGCAGAATCAAGCTCCCCTGAGGCCCAGTTATGCCTATGGGGTTCTAGGCTCTCTGAGGATAAGAATTTGGCTTTTTAATCAGTCACATTTCCTTATATATGCTAGGCAATGAAGTAATTGCTTGTATTTAGCAAGTTAAGGAGAAAAATAGAGGGCTGGTATTAAATACAGAACAAAATTATCAGTAAAGCGAAGGTGACGTATCTGTCTGATTTGCCCTGGAACTTTCAATTTTCAGCATTGGAAGTCTCCTGTCCTAGTGAAAACTCTCAGTCCTGGGCAGACCAGCATGGTTGGTCACCCGAAGTAAAACTCCTATTTTCTAGCATGAATTAAGCATTTTTAAAGTAGTCACAATGCATATCATTATTTCATAAGATTCCCATTTTAGATTGGGTAAAATAATAGAATCTCATTTTAGGAAGAATGGGGCAAAAAAGTGATGTGATAAGGTTAGAAATCTAGTGAGCAGAACTGGTGTTTGAGTCCAGAGCTTTCCTAAATGCAGAGCACAGATTGGTTTTTGCAAGATTCCACCAAAAAAGGCCTTTTTTAATCACATCGTTAAAAAGTATAATATGATGGTTAATCTTGATCGTCTGCTTGATTAAAATGAGAGATGCCTAGAAATTTGGTAGAGTATCCTTCTCAATGTGTCTCTGGGGGTATTTCCAGAGATGACAGGCATTGTGGGTAAGCCAACTGAATGGAGAAGACCCACACCAAATAAGGGTGACACCGACCAACACGTGAGCGCCCAGATGTAACAAAATGCAGAAGAAAGGGGAAACTCACTTGTGTGGGATTCTTCCTGAACACACATGTATGTTTTGGTTTGGTTTGTGGTGTGTGTGTGATTGTCCCCAGACAACAGATTCTAAATTCTTACACCTTTGAATGAGACTCGTACCAGTGACTCTTCAAGGAGCTTCTAGGTCAACAGCCTCAGACTAGAACTACATTGTTTGTCTCTCTTGAGGCTTCCAGGTTCTTGGTCGGAGCAGCCACTGGCTTCCTCGGCAATCCAGCCTGCAGGTAACCATGTGGAACTATCCAGCCTCTGATCATGGAAACCAGTCTAGTAAATTTCCTTTTATAATTAAACGTGCATTCTGTTGATTTTATTCCTCTCAAGAATACTAATACAGATTAGTTATGTGGTGCATGTCAGTTCTCTAGGCCTGTTTTCAGTTTAATAATACCACAGCAAAAAAAGTGTTGATAAGTACCATTTCCTTCATTTAAGAAGTATAATGAAGGAGTAATAGTGGCCCAGCAACCCTGCAGGAGATGAAGAGAACACATTTCATCCCTTGGAATTCCTAAGAGTGTTGCATTATGAGAGTAATAGAGGAAGCACGTTTTAAAACCGCTCCATAGCAGGGGATGCCAGAGGGACACAGAGGCTAGCAGACTCCCTCAGAGGACTAGGACCTGTTAAGTGGACATATTGATGGGTGAATCTAAGAGGGATAAAAATCTGAAGAGA
>PVJO010030177.1:0-15833 GCA_004026905.1 Hystrix cristata
ACATATACATTTTTGTTGGATACATACTAGAGGTGGAATTGCTGAGACATAATGGATTTATATGTTCAGCTTGCCAGATACTTTAATAAATACTTCTGCTTTCCCAACTTCACCGGAGCAAGTTTCCTTCCCACCAATAGCACAGGAGAGTTTTGATTGCTCCACATCTTTGCCGATGTGTAGCACTTTCCATCATTTTTATTTTATATTTTAATTTTATTTTAGCCATCCTGGTGCTGTAGTATCTCACTGCAGTTTTAATTTGCACTGTCCTGATGATGAATAAAGTGAAGTTTCATGTGCTTATTGGCCTTTTGAATATTCTTTTTTATGAAGTGCCTGCTCCTGTCATTTGCCTAATGAGTTTTTCTTACTGATTTGCAGTACTTTATGTATTGTCTCAGTCTGTTGCGCCTACTACAGAAAAATAGCACAGGCTGGGTGGCTTGTAAGCAACAGAAACTTATGTATTTGCTACTTTCTGGAGCCTGGGAAGTACAATATCAAGTCATTAGCGAGTTTGGAGTCTGATGAGGGATTCTTGGTTCAGCTTCTACCTGTGTCCACACATGCTGCAAGGTCTCTCGGGCCTCATTTACAAGGACACTGATCCTGTTCATGAGAACTCCACCCTCGTAACCGTCCGAAAAGCATCACCTTGGGGATTAATATTTCAGCTTCTGAGTTTTGGGGAACACAGACATTCTGACCATGTCATGTACTATGAGTTCATTATTTTGTTGGCTAAAAGTAATGCACATGTGTTCCCTCGTTGAGCATTGTCTCTGCATTCTATGTGGTATTTTTGTGGGATATGTTTGGATTTTAATATAGTTCTAGTAATTTTTTCCCTCTATATAGTGTACCTTAAAGAAATTCAATGTCATGATTCATTTTCTTTTGTTTTGTTCTTGTAACTTTACCTTTTTGGATTTAGAATCTACAATCTGCCAATTTTGATTTTGGGGTATAGAAACAAGAATTCGTTTTGTTTAAGATGAATAGGAAACTGATCCTGGAGCATACATGGAGTTCTTTCTCCCCTTGATTTTTAAATCTATAGTTACTAATTTCAAAGGACTCATTCTCACGTGAGCTCAGGAGGAACACCGCGGTTGGGTCCTAGGGGAGACTGTGTGCTTTTCTCTACATCAGGGGCTTTACTTACACCATCCTATCTGAGCCTCACAATCATTTTTTCAGGGAGCAGGTTATTATTTTGTTTATAGTTGAGACAACAAAACCTTAGAAAAGAGGAGCAATTAGTTCAAGGTTAAATAATGAGTAGCAGAGCTGAGATTCAATACTGAATTTTTTCTGACTCCAAAGTCCACACTAGCTCTTTCTTGTGGAAGCATCATGTTGATAACATTTATTAGATTGGTGGACAGTAAATATCCACTGAGACTAGGATATTAAGCTAAAAATCAACAGGGCTGGCGTAGTAACCAAGAGGAATATTTTTACCTGAGACGTTTAGTAAACATGATTACTGTTTGCCTTCAGTAAGGGTAACAGTTCATGGTCAGTCATAACTTCTTTGTACTGGAAAATTTCCAAGAGTTTGTGTATTCAGTTTGAGTTAAGACACAGCACATGGTAGGTATTTCCTTGCCCATTTGACAGATGAGAAAACTAGGAGCCCAAGAGGTCAGGTGACTTACTCAAGGTTAAATATCGAAGGTCAAAGAGTGGTAGAGCAGCACTTATTTCACTTACTCCCCTATTTACTGTCACCCAGGCCTTTGGTCTAGATGGCCGTTATTGTACTTTAGGGTAAAGTCCCAATAGACTCTGCTTAGGCCTGTGTTAGTTTTGAATCTTTCATTCTCCAGCCTGCCTGCTACTCAGAAAGAATGTACCACTCCTGCAGCCCTCCACCCTGGAGCACCCTGCTGCTTACAGCCCTTGTGTCATCCCTGAGACTTTTGCCTCTTTTCTTCACTTGTCTCCAGAACGTCCATGCCCCAAAGCAAAACGCTGAGTTTGAATATGCAGCTGATGTTGCCTGTCACCTCTTTCCAGACACAGAACTGTGTAATTGCAAAAATGGTTTTATAATCCTCCCCAATTAAGCTCCTGACAACCTAATTTTAAAGACCCCATTGGACTTTCACGATATCGTTCTCATTTCTCCTTTGGCTCTTCAGCCCTGCCCTCCGTGTGGATGATCTCTTGCATTCACTGCACAGTTCCAAGTGAAAAAATAGGGGCCATAAAGCCTTCTTTTGGTCTTTTCTTCCAAATTGTTATGAGCCACTCAATGAGGCTCTGACATCATATGAATAACGGAGAAAAGAAGAGAAGCAGGTGATGATAGAAACCCAAACAGGGGAATAATTAAATGCCGAATGTCTGTCTGGGATAGGAGAGGAGCAGAGAGGGTCTGAGGGCAGCTACAGTTCATACTAGCACATTTATACACTGAGGCGCCTTTCAGCCGAGCCCCAAGCATCCTGCACCATTGACATATTCATCTTTTATTAGCACCATTGCTTTAAAACACACACACACGCACGCGCCACAACAAAAGAACAGCGCATCTTCGGAAATCTAAAAACAACTACTCATCTCCCCAATTGCGTCTGTAGTCAGTCTAACAGAGTATACATTTTGTGGAGTCACACCAAATTACTCAGACACCCATTACATTGTCAAAGAAATGCCAAGAAGCCCCACAGGACATGAATAATAGAATAATTCAGAACTCCAGTTTCTTTTCTTTCTTTCTTTCTTTTTTTTTTCATTTCCTCTCCACTTTTAAAAACACACTCCTGGTAGGCATACAGGAGTTATAGATTATAGTTTTCTATTTTAGCCTACATCTGTTTCCCCTCCTTCTCTCTCCTTGGCACTCCATTCCTATGATCTTCCCTAAAATGCCACAGGCCAGGCACCACATTCCCATCTTAGGCAAAACCTCCAATTAAAATCAGCAGGGAGGTGGCTTGAATTAGGAAAGCCAGCCAGGGCTCCCTAGCCGGATGGTACTGAAAGGGGGCTGTGAGCCTTTGAAACACTGATGGGAGCCCTGGGTGGCAGAGCCTCTGTCCTCCAAATGACAAGCAGCTCCATGCTGTGTCATGGGGAGACCTGTCAGGTTGCCAGAAAATCCCAGCTGAGGCAAAGACACAGCCTGCGGGGAAGCAGCCGAGGTGTCTCCATTGTGGCCCTGTGCCTATTTATCCTCCAGTCTGGGGTGTGGAGGGTAGCAAGGTAACTGAGGGCGTGCTAGGTTTGGATCCATAAATCCTGAGCTCTGGTCTGCTACGCCCATGCTGTGTGACCATGGGTGACTCACACGCTCTCTCTGGCCTTCCATCGTCTCATCAGCAGAATGGGAATCACAAGGGAGGTCTGCCTCACGGAGGTGATGTGAGGATGAAGAGGTAACTACCATGATGTAGAAAGCTGCTGAGAAACACTGATCTTCTACCTCAGCAACCAAGTCTGAGTGTTTCGTTCTAACAGGAGGGAGATGGGCTGAACATTTGCGAGGCTACTTCCTAAAGGTTCTCTGCTTCATTGGGAACCAGTGTGGGGGCTTCTCAGTTTAGAAATGAAAGTGCAGCTTTCTGTCGTCCCCTCTGACCTCCTTCTGTCCTTCTCCTCTGCCCCCCATCAGAATAACATGAAATCTCATCCGACAGAAGGATGCTGATTCGCACATATTGGAGTTCAGTCTTGGCTGCAGATGGAAGATGCTGAGGGCCCCTGGGGATGGAGAGCAGCATTTAAAAATGTGGTCCTTACTGCCTGGCAGCGTCTGCTTTGCAGGGGGCTGTGTCAGCTTTGAGACCCTCCCCTCCAGAACCAGCCTATTAAGCCACTTCTCCGTTGCCAGGGTTGAGGCGGGCTGTCACCAGCTAGCCTGGGAAATGGTATTTATAGATCACAGTCCCTCCTACCCGTGGTCCCCAGCTTCTCCTTGTGTGTTTGTCTGTGAGCCCCAATTATCGGTGAATAGAGAAGAGGGACCGTGGCAGGTCCAGAGGAAGCGAGGAATGTGATAATAGGCCCTTCACACGCTCAAACTTCCTGTATTTTTCCATTATTTCAATTTATTTCTCTTCTTATGGCTCCCTTCCTTCTTCTTACTGGCTTTATTGCTATAATTTTGCCTTCTGGTACCGTACATAGCTGGAAGTGGACCCATATCAGAGTAATCAGAGTACAGAGTCTGGGTTGAATGGGAAGTAACTTCATGATCTCAAGTTTTTCACTTCATGAGGTCTCGTTATTTTCCTCCGTGACAGAGAGACTGTTCACCACCCTGTTTGCTGAGATCTACGAAGACCCTCCAGCGTCAGGCGTGGTACATGGTGAATGCTCTGTAGCAGTAAAGCGTAGACTCTCCCAGCTGGTTTAGTGTGCTTCTTGCAGTTGAATACTGCAGAGTGCTGACTATTCAGTGCATGGGCTAGAGATGAAGAAGGTAGAGGAGATTGTTCTGACTGAGGCTGATTTCTCATTTCTGGAATTCGCTTGTTAAAAAGAAACACTCCAAAAAATAGGAGGAGCTTGTTTTTCCGGTTTTAATCTTCTCCAGTGAAATAGTGAAAAGCAAGGGAAGGCTCAGTGGCCTTGGAAATCAGGACTCCCTGCTTGCATTGTGTGCACTGTGGTCCAGGAAAGGCGAGGGGAGGTGACTAACCCACTGTCAGTTGATCCGTCCCACATCCACATTCCCTGAATCTGTGAACTACGAATGAATCCTGGCTGGACATCTTCATTTCTGTCCTTCCCACGTGGCTCGCATTCCCTCCCATTCTCCCTATCCGGGGGCTCCTTGGTTGCCCCTTTCTGCTCACCTTCTCCCCTCACCTTCAGCACCAAATCCTTCCTGCCTTCTCGTCGCCCTTCCCGGCGTCTCCACCTTTGTCTGGCGTTCTCTTTCCTCTTTCTCTGGGCCTTGCTCCCTGCTCACCCCGAACACCACCTCCTTTCTGAGTCCTCGTGCTGTATCATTAATGCCTTCTTTGATACAGCCCACAACCTCGTGATTCTTCCGAGGTCAGGAGATGCAGGTGCCACGCAGCTCGCCGATGCGTCTCTGAGGGCCTCTGTCCCCGATCCCGCCTGCTCGACAGGGCTGGAATCCTAATTCACCACCAGCCCTGCTGCTTGTTGCTACATCTCCAGGAACTTTCATCTTTTTATTCCCCCAGCGAGGATTCTGAGAGTTCAGCCACAATGAAGCATTGATTCAAGGAGTGGGGGCTGCGGTCCTGACAAAGGGTCCCAATGATGAGACACGGGAAAGGGGGCGCTCTACGGGGTTATAGAATGCCTCGCAGATGGGAGCAGAGGAGCTCTAAATGGGGTACTGTCCTGTCACTTGGAGAGCGAGTGACAAGGGCAAGTGTGGGCCATTTGAAAGAGGCATTTTGAAATGAGGCTTTCGTCAGATGGAACCACGAACTCAGAGCCGCGTGGAAGGCCCCTGCGGCTCGCAGAAATATCAGATGACTCATCCCCCAATATTCAGTCCATGTTCTGGTTTGGGAGGCTGGAGCCACGCAGCTCATTATGATTCCAGCACCGTTTCCTGAAGGCTGGGTCTGCTGCTGTTCTCCAGGCTGTGATAGGATTGGTCTCACGAAGCAGAGACCAGGGACTCCTGGAGCTGTGTGGGCGGATGGTATCGAAAACTAATACTGTGGTGCTGAGGGGAGAGGCACAAGTCTATTTTTCTTTGTTTTCAACAAAATATAGGCACAAAAATATTAATGTTCTTTGTTCATTTATTCAGCAAACATTCATTCATTGAAGAAACGTTTATAGAGGTAGGCTCAGTGCTAGGTGCCTGGGGAAGGAAGGGCCTCTCCTGTCAAGCCTCAGAGCCTGGAGGGGAACCTGACAAAGAAACAGGGGACCCAATACCACGTTTTGGATGTTCAGAGGGAAGTCTTATTGCCGGGGGAGAGACGATTCTATGGATTCAAAAGGCAGACAGTTTCAAAAAGCTAATTATTCCACCATTTTCTCTCAGATGATAAGCAACTCATTTAAAGCAAAGCATGCCAGGAAGCCATTTCAACAGTATCCATTTTCAAATGGTTATAACAAAATGGCTTCCCTCAAACTCAGAGAGATAGTGAAATCCCTGAGAACGTCTCAGTGCCTTCAAAGGAAGAGCTTATTCTCTAGGATAAGATTTCTTACTATTACCTTTTTCATAATTGCTCTCTGCTGGGCTTTTCTAAGCACTTAATATATTATTTCTCAGAGTCTTCTCACTAGCTCAGCCACATGAGATGGGCTGTGTTATCCTCATTTTAGTTATGGATACTGAGGCTTAAAGAGACAAAAATACTCGTTTGTGGTTACAGAATGGGGTCTTGAACTCACTTCTGCTCAGGCCAATATCCAAGCTTTTCGGCATAAGGCTCTAATGCCCCCTGGCTCTTAGTGTTTATGGTTTGGTGAATGTAGCTCATCAGTGGAAATGATAGGACAGATGGGCTGCCACAGGGGGTACAATGCAAAGCCACCTCTGTTTCCGGCTTCATAAAATGGAGATGGTAAACCAACAGCACCATCACCATCACCCTCAAATCACCACAGCACATGTAGCCTTAAGAAAGGCTCTCTTGACTCTGCATGATAGACAACACAAAAAGCAACAGCTCTGAGCCAGGAGACTTCTCTGCTCACTGGCCGTATGACTCTGAGTCCATCATTTCACCTCTCGGCTGCTGTTGCCATGTCCATAAAACAGACCTGACAGTCCCTTTGCAGAAATAACAAGAGCTACGTTTTATCGAGCTCTTAATACCTACCAAGTTCGGAGCTAAGCTTTCACATAAAAATGCATGTCACCCTCACAACGTCCCTTTGTGGTAGGAGTGATTAGGAGGGTGGAAGAAACTGCCCAGTATCACTTCAGCACACATGTGGAAGAGCTGGGACTTTATGCAGTCTCCGACTGACCTCAAGGCCCAAGCTATTTTCAGGGTGTTGTTGTGAGGCTCACGTGAGAAAATGGGAGTCAATATGCCCTGTGCAGGCTAAAATGTGCTAGCCACGTGTGAGGGATACATTTTTGGCATGGAAAATAGCCAAGAGGTGACTTGCCCAGAAATGAGGAAGGATGAGTGGCCTCTAGGCTGACTGCCTTTCATATTTTTTCCCTGTTCTTCTGTTGCTTCTTATTTAACGGCTTATCTGTCTTCGTTGGAATGTTTTAGTGTGTGAATTCCAGGTAGACTTCAGTATCATTTATAGTGTTGAGGGGCACTAGGGAGGGTGGCCCTGAGATACATTTGCAAAGAAAGACCACTGATTGGAGAGTTTGAGGCTCAGGGAAAATGAAGTCCTTTTTTTATAGGTTTTGAAAACTACTGAGTGTCACGTAGGATCACCACTATGGGTGCACTCTATGCTTTCTATATGACAAAGTATAATTTGTTTTTGCTGATGATGTCGGGGTCAATTCACGTGATACAGATGAAAAGAAATAAACCGTAAGATCTATTTTGAGTTTTTACCAACTTGTTGTCATCCAGAAAGAATATTTATGTTCAGATACTTGTATTTCTCAAATCACACTTCTTTGGAAGTTAACAACATAATGCTGTAGTTATAATCATAGAGCTGGGAGTGTCCTCCCTCCATTTACTCCACCCCTTTCTCTTGATGGATGAAGACATTAAACATTAGAAGAGTTCCGTACAATGTCATACAGCTGATTTGTGCCATTAAGAGGAACTAGAATAGAATGTAGTTCTTAACATTTATGTGGTCTTCCTTATTATAAGTGCCCCAATTAGTCCTTTCATTGTTGTGGGTGGCTCCAGTTTGGAATACCAGTTGTGTAGAACAACTTGAACCCCCACCCATGACAGTTAACCCTCTCGATTTTCCCTCTGTCCCCGCAGGACAATTCAGCAGTGGCTTGCAAGGGTTCAGTCGCTTCTCTACTGCAATGAGAATGGGTTCTGGGGAACCTTCCTGGAGAGCCAGAGGAGTTGTGTGTGCCACGGCAGTACCACCCTGTGCCAGCGCCCCATACCCTGCATCATCGGAGGGAACAACAGCTGTGCCATGTGCAGTCTGGCAAACATCTCCCTCTGCGGCTCCTGCAACAAGGGCTACAAGCTGTACCGAGGCCGCTGCGAGCCTCAGAACGTGGACTCTGAGCGCAGCGAGCAGTTCATCAGCTTCGAGACCGACCTGGACTTCCAGGACCTGGAGCTGAAGTACCTGTTGCAGAAGATGGACTCGCGTCTCTATGTCCACACCACCTTCATCAGCAACGAGATCCGTCTGGACACCTTCTTCGACCCTCGGTGGCGCAAGCGCATGTCCCTCACTCTCAAGAGCAACAAGAACCGCATGGACTTCATCCACATGGTGATCGGGATGTCCATGCGCATCTGCCAGATGCGCAACAGCAGCCTGGACCCCATGTTCTTTGTCTATGTCAACCCCTTCAGCGGGAGCCACTCGGAGGGCTGGAACATGCCCTTCGGGGAATTTGGCTACCCACGTTGGGAGAAGATCCGTCTCCAGAACAGCCAATGCTACAACTGGACTCTCTTGCTGGGCAATCGGTGGAAAACGTTTTTCGAGACGGTCCACATCTACCTACGAAGTCGGACTCGGCTACCCACCCTGCTGCGCAATGAGACTGGCCAGGGCCCCGTGGACCTGTCTGATCCCTCCAAGAGGCAGTTCTACATCAAGATCTCGGATGTGCAGGTGTTCGGGTACAGCCTGAGGTTCAACGCTGATCTCCTCCGCAGTGCCGTGCAGCAGGTCAACCAGTCCTACACACAAGGCGGCCAGTTCTATTCCTCCTCATCCGTGATGCTCCTCTTGTTGGATATTCGGGACCGAATTAATCGTCTGGCTCCTCCCGTGGCCCCGGGGAAGCCCCAGCTGGACTTGTTCTCCTGTATGCTGAAACACCGCCTGAAACTGACCAACAGCGAGATCATCAGGGTGAACCACGCCTTGGATCTCTACAACACGGAGATCCTCAAACAGTCGGACCAGATGACAGCCAAACTCTGCTAACCCGGGACTCCGAGCCAGGGACTTGCCCTTTTGTGCTACAAAACACAACGGGACAAAACAAAGCAAAGCAAAACGAAACACAAAAATTTGTAAAGTGTAATTAATATTCAAAAAAAAGGGGGGGGAGGAAAATCTTCATTTGTTGGAAACTAAAATGTTCTAGCAACTGTATACAACCGTTGGGCATGTTTGTTATTTCTATACTTTGCCGTGAAGAAGGGTCTCAGCCTTCCGGAGTTGAGGGAGTTGCTGGGTAGGCCTCAGGTGCTGTATGGAGGGGAAGGGGGAGCGCATATGCAATGAATTGTAAGATCTCTGCTGTGCAGGTGCTAAGATTAAACACTAAAAAGAAAGAGAGATATATGTAATGTAAACTGACACTGCCATTTTTCCTTGTGGGAGGAAATGGACATAGATAAAGAAGATATTTCTTCGGTTAAGATTTCTTCCCTCTGTATGCTTAATCCTTGTGGTTCCTTTGACTCAGTCTCTAACCAGGGTGGGTACACAATGACATTCCCTTCTTTGCTTCTCAATAAGCCAAAACGAATGGAAGGTGACCAAGGGGTGGGTTGGGAGGAGACGTGTTCCCATAATCACTGGACAGGAAATGACCTTAGGTATCAGCTCCCCAGACTCATTAGTTGGGGGAGACAGGCTGGGAGAAGTATGGTGTGCCCACGAGTATGTCCATAGCAACTGCCTGAATACGGACCCAAATCCTTCCTTCTAACTCCCTGGACAATGTGCCTTTTATCAACTCATGCTGGCCACTTTCATATTTTCCCCTCCAACAAAACTGCCAAGGGACTAAGTATAATTCGGAGGTTGTTTTGATAGTTGTTTTGTGTGTGGGAAGAAATTCTGCCCCCCCCCACTTTTCTAAAAGGAGTGAGTCTAGTGTCAGATTTCCTAGAAATGCATTCCATATTAAAGTCTTAGTCTGAATAAAACCAATGACCAATATTTAAAAAAAAAATGAGGCAAGTTTTAGTATTGCATTGATGTACCATTTTCTACTAGAGAGACTTTCTGTTGAGTGTCGAAATAATTATCACTTAATTCGTAATACACATGTACACATATAGGTCCACCCACTCACACAGCAATATGACCACTGCCATTTTTTCTGGCATGTGAAAAGTAAGAAGCCTTGTGAAGGACTCGAGGTTAAATTAGAGAGAGCTACTCAAGAAAGAAATCTCATTTTAAAGTACTTCTGTAGAGGATTTGCACAGACATTGCTTTGAATTTTGAGGAACCCAGCATTTATCTTCTTACTTGGTAGTACTTGTGAGAGGTGCTTCCTGGCCATCTGAACTCTCGTTTCTGCATTGATAGTGAAATGCAGAATTACAGATACTTAGGGTTGGGAAGAGAAAATGAAATTACTTTGGTCTACGCTTCCACCCAGTGCAAATCTCCTCTTCATCCTCACTGGAAATTCACCACCCTTCACTGATTGAACTACTGCAGGGCAAGAAGCTAATTAGTTCTATTTTCTACTTTCCTTTCATTCTTCTTCAGCAGAAGGGAATCAAACTCCCTATTCATCTTACATTATCACACGGATCTAATAATTAGAATATCCTTCCCTACTTTGACCAGCCTTGCGTATTTTCCCCCACTGGCTCCAGTTCTGGAAGTGCATTCTCCTCTCATGGTAATATACTAGATGAAATACAAGATTTAACATGGAGCCCAGAGTCTGTGCTAGGACACACAAGTGAACATGATTGCTGACGTACTTTGTTTTCAGGTCCAAGGAGAAGATTTCGACAATAAGAGGTGAAGAACTACCTAGCTTCCCTAAATGTAGGTGTAGAAAAGATATTTTTTTCTAGAATAGTAAATTCCAACTTATATATGTGTTTTTAGTATGAATTAGCATATATTTTACACCAGCTTCTTCAACACTTGGCATGCACTTTACATTTCCGTAGGTTTTTGGACTTCAGCTTTTGAGATGGTTTATTTTTCATTTATTCTGGAAATCTCTCATGCCAGGGGTCACATTGCAGCTTATTCACAAACCACAAAAAGATCTCACAGAAGTCCAGTAAATCATTGAACACATCTCAAGCAACTAATAGATGAATGGAAAATGTCAGAAACATAAATATTTGTAAGTAAGTAATGTGTGTTTACATACCACTTGTAAATCAATGAAAAAGAGAAAACTATAAATGAATTTTAAAAACTTACACTATACCATAATGAGTGCTCTAATGGAGTCAAATTCAGAAAGAAGACTCCTGAAGAAATTATTTCCTGTCTTTACAGGGTTGGAAAAGGCTTTACTAGAAGGGACATATTCTTTCTGAATATTAGAAATTGATCAGGATTTGGAGGAGTAGAAAGGAAAAGAATAAGCAAAAGCGCAATAAGTGTGAAACCACAAGGTATAATTATGCCTCTCAGAGAGATTTAAGGCTAAATTATAATGATATTTTTAAACGTAGTTTACCCCTACTAATGGGTTTAGATTGGACTCTAGATGAGAAGTGGAAACAGTGATCCATAATCTTCAGGGTCTGAAGAATGACCTTCAGACTGACTGTTCTGATGTTGCCCTGCCTGTTCTCCTTCATCTCTACCTCCAAGCACGTTCTCATGCAGTGGCCCTTTGTATTTACACAGCACTGTGTAGCCTAATCCTCATCACAATTCAGTTGGGACCTTTAAAATGAGCCCATCACCAGACTGCACCACTGTATGTGTGGGAAAAGTCTATGCCTTCCACCTTGATAGTATTAATTCAGTTATTTCATCTAATAGAAATAATGCAGCTATGTGTAAAGATGGGAAAGTATGGGGAAATAGAATTTTCAAGGTGAAAGATTCAGGCATTAAAATTTTATTCTATGCTAAGAGGAGAATACTTTGTTATGAAAAAATGTAAAGTTCTGTGGATTTCCAAATGTCTCTTGCTTGGATTTGGCTGGCCCTTTGAACTAACAAGGTTCCCCTCTTGCCGGGAGGAATGGAAGCCTGAAGACTTCAAGTGAGATTTTAATTCAATTAGTGTCTTATCAATTTGATGTAGCAACCAAGGACCTACAGTCTCTGATTAATATGCTGGTGCTAAGACACAAGAGTGAATAGAATGCCCATTTGGATAAGGCCTGGTAGCAAAGCATGTCATTGCCATGGAAACCACAGAAAGCCATTAATTAGCTATCAAATAAAATCATTGGAAAATTCTAGACCTTGGCATATCTGCCCCCTTTAAAGAGGAGGGCAAGAAGAAGGTCACAGTAATTGTAAGATTCCCTTCGTTGATTAAAATCATAGTTACACAGAGACTATGTATTGCAAAGTGGGAGAAACTTTAGTGTGTAAAGCAAATGTACCAAATGGAAATAAGACTTCGGGATTATTCAAGTCTAAACATATAATGTGGACTGTGGAGTAGTTTGTTGATTTGGCCATATTGGTAAAATCATCACAATGACAAATATTTTATTATCATTTCTGTAGAAAGTGATAATATAGATCCACTAGATGGTGATAAATGATCAAGAGAAAACACCCTACTATCAAAAGGGTGGGGAGTAATTAACCCTTAATATAAGAAATGCATATCATATAAATTTCAAATTAATACAGGAAAAGTTAAAAAATTTGAAGAAGGCTGAAAAGGGGAAAATAAAATAGCTAGATACATAAAAACAGATACAATAGTAAAACTTAGTACACAAATAATCACAAGAAATGCAATTGGATAAAACTCGACTACAAAAAATCAGAGGTTGTCAGATTATAAATCTCACATTAAAAATAAAGATTGATGATAAAATGATCAATAAACATATACAAGCCATATTAACAGAAAGGTGGTGTAGCACTGTTAGTAGCAGTCAAAATAGACTAAGGCAAAATACATTGGGCAATTTACTGTAAGTATGGGCAGAAGACTGGACACAAAATCATATATTCTTAAAGAAGAAAAGATCTTTATTCAAATTTTGTAGATAAGGAGTTCAGAGTTATTCTACCAATTTTGAATGCAATCAGTTTAGTTTCTTTTTCATCGTCTCAAAGGAAAAGATCATCTAGCCCAATTGCCAAACCAAGACAATTAGCCCTATTACTCAACTGATGGGTTACCAAAATCACATGCATATATTCCCCCTCCCTCCTCTCCCTCCTCTACCTCCTCCCCTTGCTCTTTCTGTCTCTCTGTCTCTGTCTCTCTCTCTCTTTCTCTCTCTCTCTCACCTTCTGATCTACCCCATCTCTCTCTCTCTCTCCTCCTCTGCTCTACTCCATCTCTTTCTCCCTCACAACACATAATCTTTTTCATCAAAATCTATGGACAGGCGTTCTTTTGATTGAAGACCAATCAATTCCTTGGATGGTTATAATGTTTGAGACTGAGTGATGATTTTCTTGCTAAGACTTCCATAGTATCAGGGGCTCTAGATCTGCCAACCAGAAATATCTAGAAGGTAGAGGTTGCCTGAGTGAACTCTCCTCTCTCAACATTTTCTCTTTCCAAACCACCATTAGAACCTGAAGCTAGAAGCATTTTCTTACTCTGTTGACTTTCAAATCCTCTTCTCCATTCAACAAACTCACCAATCAAAAAGGAAGCAAAGAATAAAATGGGATAGATTTGAGTCTAGGACCAGGAAATAACGTCATGAGTCATAATAATGTCATGAACTTGCCACATAATGTGTTTTGGAGGAATTACAGATCTCTTTAATCTTACTTAATTGAAGGGAGGTGGATATCTCTTTGAGAGACACGAAAGCTCTGAGCTTCTCCCAGTAAAAATATGCCCTCACACAGACTTTTGAAAAATATCTCTTGATCTCTTGAATGTTCTGAAATGCTACACACCTTGGGGCAGTATCTCTGATCTAGTCTAGACCATGAGTTTACTTCCCTTTTCAGTATCTCAAGCATAGTTTGTCCTAGGATCACGTGTCAAGTTCATGTAGTTTATAAAATTTCATCCTGCTCTCAAGAAGTCTTTATAAAATGATCAATTTCTTCATAAGAATGGCAGTCATGGTCTCTTTAATAAATCACATATTAAATGCAAACTTGTTCAGTAGATACGTCCTTTGTAAGCACTGACTAGAAGGAAGAGGCTTCTACGTGGGAAAGAAATGAGCTAGGTAAAAGGATGAGAAGCAATGACAGACATATATATTGCATCATCAGGAGATAGCGATGATTTGTGTCATCAAATCTGATACAACAGTGGGCATGAAGTTTGAAGGAGACATTGCTAAAATAATAATAAAAAATAAAATAAAATCTCTGTTAAGTAGCCTCAGATAAGCAAATGAATTTCAAAATTTAGTTTCTCCCTACATCTTCAGCATCAGACACTGATTCGAGTCTCCGGTCTCTCCCTAAAATCCTTTACCTGGTAGGCATACCCTGAAGCCGTTTTAGTTCCATTCCAAGGCCGTTCTTTCCTGAATACTGGACAAAGGGCCTCTGCAAAAGCTACAGCTGCAAGGTCTTTATGAGCACACTTGCTGGAAGCAATCACCCCACGAAGAAAACATTTCCAATGAACATTTTAAACAGGAGCTTCAGAGCTGATGTGAAGGAGAAAGAAGGGACACCAAGCTGCCAGTCTAAAATTTATTGCTAATGTCCTGAAGGGACTGTGCTCAGTCTTACACGGCTTAACTGGGGATGAAACTTTGGTCTGACTTTGCCACAAGCCTGGATAAATAAGGAAATTGTAATGCTGTTATAAATTAGGGTATGATTATAAACACTGCCAAGGGTTCGTTAATTATATGGTGTTATTTTGAATAATACATAATTATAAATTAACAGTAATGGCACCTGATATTTTGTTAGTGTGCAAAAGAATTCTGGTCTTAAAGATTTGACTCAGGCCCTGGGTTTTCCTGATTTAGAACTCACATTGTCAATTCCCAGGTTAGAGACTTAACCAGTATACTCAGCAATATTCTTGGCATTCACAGACAGCAGATAGCTCTGTGGCTAAGAGTGCTGACTTAGAGATAAGAAACAGGGCTTGGAGCTTGGCTATTTATTAGCTGTGCAACTTGACCAAGTTATTTAGTCTCTCTCTGATTCTTTTCTGTAAAAAAGAGATTCTTAATAGGCCCTTCCTAATACGGTTGTTAGGAGAATTAAGCACTTTTTAAAAGAGTCTAGAACAGCAACTGGCATGTAGGGAGCCTATTTGTTAAATAAATTTCATATATAAAAACATACTTAAAATAGATACATAAATTACTGTTAATACATACTAGCTAAAATCAATTGAGCTTATTTTACAAACTAAGCACTATAGTAAGAGTTTGATGGATGTTATCTATGTCTTAGTGTCTTTGGGCTGTTGTAATAAAATGCTTACAGTGGATCATTTGTAAATAGCAGAAATGTCTTTCTAACAGTTCTGGAGACTAGGAGTCCAAGATCAAAGCACTAGGAGAAACACAACGTCTCATGTGCTCACATGGCAGAATGAGCAAGGGAGTTCCCAGGACATCAGTCCTATTCATGATGGCAGGGCACTCATGACTCAGCCACTTGCTAAAGATCTCACCTCCGAATACCAGATTAGATTCCAACACACCAATTTGAAGGGAGACAACAACTTACAGACAGCAGAATTTTATTTAACTTCTCTGTAATGCAATAAGTCTAAGTGCTACTTTATTCTACTCATGAAGAAACTGAATTTTAGGTAATGTCACTTGTCCATGGCTACACAACTAGTAATTGGATTGTGAATTTGAATACAGTATTTAAAAGCAGGACTCCTAGCTATGCCACATGCTGGTTCCTCAAGAAGTACAAATAAGGGC
>PVJO010030178.1:0-15833 GCA_004026905.1 Hystrix cristata
CAGTATGATTTAAATAGAAATTAAATTATCCTTCACAGAAATTCTGTGTCAAGCTTTGTACAAGATACTGTTTTAGTCTGCACTACACAGTGAGACCCTGTCTCAAAAAAATATACTGTTTTATAGTATAGTAAGGTTCTATGTTGTAGAAAATTGCATAATAACCATATTATTAAACAGTGCAGGTAGGGAAAACAAGTCAACTATGTTTCTACATTTGAGTCATAAAATTGTTTGGGACAGATCATGATTGTGTGTTTGGTAAATGCTCACATATTTATTGTTATTATCTTTGCTTACTCTGTTGTCATCCAAACCCACAGTCCATCTGCCTCTAACAGTTGAAGAGCCTAGAGCAATAGTTACTGCAGTTTCTCTGGCCTCATTTTTGTCTTCTGCAACTCTACTTGGGGAGATGATTTCCTGTTGGCACTGACAGGAGAGTATTCGCTTACCAAGATTTACCCCAAATATCTCACTCACTGGTATCCCCAAGCAACAATGCTTTTGCAGTTTTTAAATGCCTCCACTTTTGTAGGAAATCATAATTAAACTGATGGCATTTTTCTGATGCGAGTTGTGAATTCATTTATTTCAAATAGACAAACTCATTCAAAATTTGAAATAGATGGTTCTCATGGAGAGGAGGACTTTGTAACATGGACCCTGACTTAAAAATATGTCCAGCATTTCATGTATATATATACATATATATACATGAATATATTGTATATGTGTGCATATAGAACCTTCATTATATATTAAACATGATATCTACTTGCCTGTTAGCTCTCTATCATCTGTCTGTTACCACCATGATTATGTATGGAAATAATTTTGTCCAAGGTCACACAGCAAACAATCCACAAACTGAGAATAGGTCCCATCACAGTTGTCTTTGGCTTTGAAACCTGATCTTGATAGATGACGATTCTATTTTTTTCTGGAAATCAATTCAAAGCTTTAGTGCTTGATTTTAAAAAACACTTGTTTTTAGGAGACAGAAAAAGAAAAGAACAGACAATTCCAAAAAACCAGATTGGGAATTTCCTCTCAAGTTTTAAAATACAAGACAGAAGAATGAAGCAGAATACAAGAAGTTTGTCATCTCCACATCTTCATACAATCTCGTAATTCAAAAGGATTTTGAGCATGCAATGCTTTGACACTTGTATGATGAGTCATGTAAGACCAACTAAATACTTTCATTGAATGTTTTTTTCAAATGAATTTTAGATTTCTACCCTAAACTCTCTGACTCTTTTCAAACTCGCATGAGCCTCAGAACATTTTTAACAATCTTTCATTAAAAATGAGAATAGAAAATTCAAGCAGCATTCAAGGAATGCACAGCTGGATGGAGCAACTGAAGAGCTTCCAATTAGTCGACGACAATTGCAGGCAAGGCCTGCTGTCCATCTAAGAGTTTACAACAGCCCCCAAATCTAGTTGTTTCCTAAAGGATCTTCCAGAAATTTCAACTTGCCAGAAATCATTTTTAAACTCTAATTATAAGAATCAGTATGGTAGGGGAAGAGGAAGGAAACCACTATCTTACAAGTACTATTTTCCAGGAAGTGCTAACTGGATCAGTTCTACTGGTGTTTTTTGTTTGTTTGTTTGTTTTATTTTGTTTTTTTTTTCCCAGTTCTAGATTTAGCCTTTGATTGCGCTGCAAGGTTTGCAGAGACACATAATCCATAAGAACTCAGTCCTCAGCTTCACACAGTCACTAGTTTTAGATTGCAGCCCCTTCCCACAGCATTCTAAAAGCCTCCATTTTCTCATCATGCCTCTGTGTGGTGTACAGCAGAGTTAAATTAATCCCCACAGAAATCTTTGCACAGCATCTGAGACTCAGCATGCTCATTGGGATGTAATGGTGAACTGATGAATGGTAGGTGATCATAATGATGGGAAGTACTTTGGAAGTAGCTGTCCTCCAGGGCCAGGGCTCAGAAAGATTGAATCCTTAGATTTAAATGGGAAGGGGAGCAAGGGAGAGGGAAGGGGGGAAAGGAAGGAAGGGAAAAGAAAAAAAAGAGAACAAAAGGGAAAAAATGAGAGCAAACCTTTTGTAAATAAGGAGGGGAAGAGAGGGGATTGAGGAAAAAGAAGAATCGAGATACATCACGTATGGGTACAAATTCCCTATAATGAATGCTATCATTATGTATATCTAAAATATGCCCATAAAATTAACAAAAAATAAACAAATGAAATTGACCTGAAATTGATGAAATTGTCATCATCTCTTAAAGGAGAAAAATCCAGAGCTGATGTCTGCCTATATCAGGTTTTTCGTTAAATGTAGAAATGTAGTCGGCCATAGATTAAGATCTGTGGCTTTGACCGTGGACTTTGAACTGATTTTAATTCTCATCGCCAGATCTGGTATGCTTTTAAATCAGATTAGAATCAATAAGAAGCAAATACTGAAAGAAAGATCAAATCCACGAGGAGGAAAATCTTCAGACGGCTGAGTGTACATGAAAGAAGGCACGAAAGTCAAGGCAGGAGAAGGACTTCTGAGCTGGAAAGGGGCACGATTTACCCGGCGCTCTTTTGTCCCCTGTCCTGGACTCCTGCTCCCTGTGAGGTAAACAGTTCTTTGCTCTCAGGTGAGGTGAGAGTTCATGCCTGCAATCACTTGGAGTCCTAGACTCCGTGAAAGGAGTCTGGGGCCTTGATTGTCTCTTATGGTAATATCTTTAGTATTTATTATGAGTCAGTCATTGCAGCCCATGCCTGTGACTCCAGCCAGCATCTTGGAAGGCTGAGGCAGGAGGATCACAAATTACAACTGAGCCTAAAGAAAAAAGAAAGAGAGAGAGAGCAGGGATGAAGCTCAGGGCAAAGTCCTATTGCAGAAAAGAAAAGCTAACAGGACAAAAACTATTTTAGAGAACTCTACAATTTAATCATTGCCCAGTAATCATGTACCTTTTAGAGCTTGTTCATATTTATATCCTGACAACAGTTCTTGAAAAGAAAGTTGTAAAATGTTACTATTCTTCTGTTCTTATCAAAGCATTTATTGTAATAATATACATTATACTTTATCTTGAGAATGTAACTACATTTTCCACCCATTGCAAATTTAAGTATGATAATTTGTTTAAGACTACAGAGCTTTTTGAATGATTATGCTGCAGCTTCATAATTGTTTTCAAAAGATTGTTTACAGTCTGTCAAGTATCATACTAACCGCTTTCCATGTATTTTGAACCCTAATATTCAAAAGAATGTCTCATAGAAATTATCTCCATTTTATAGATGAAAAAGCAGAAACGAAAAACAATTCATTAGCCCAAAGCCACTAGATGTAGGTTTTGGGAGAGTCACGGTTTTAACTCAGACATATTTGGGGCCCGAATTTTCTTTCTGCTCTATGGCAAATTGTCGTAATATGCATCTGAAAAGCATCCATAGAAAGATTCATATCCATTTTTTAGGCATTTAGTAACTCCTTCTAGAATATCTCATGTATGTGAGCACTAATTTACGCATTAGGAATAGAAAACTAAAGAAAACCAGTTATTAACATTTTAGAGCATGAATTCTCCCGAGGTCACCAAACCAAACATCACAAAGTAGCATTTTGAATCATTCAAATTTAAGACAATTTTTTGGTAAAAAATATACAACTTACAGCTGGAAAATGTGAAAATTGCAAGCACAACTACTACGAATATGTATCTGCTTTTAGTAATCAAAAATATGTGAGGAATTTGAGGTATTTACAGTTTGTAGTGGTAGTTCTAGTAAAGTCATGAGTTTGAACCCACTGCCTGGACCTGTTTGCACTTTTTCATACCTTCATTCCTTTAAAATGCTTTTACCACATTTTCCATGAATATAAAATAATGATAGAACAATACATTTTCTTAGAATGAATTCCAAGATTTTCTTCTAAATAGATTTTTTCCTTCTTATCATGTGTCCCTTCCCATGATAGAGAAACTTAACTTAAAATAATAGTGGCAGAATTTTATTAGCCATCACAAAACTGCCATAAACAGTTTCCTTTAATGCCAAGTAGAACTTCAGGAACGCTCTTCCTCAAAGATGTTACTATTTATATCCTTTGATACCAAAGGGGCCACCACCCAAGGACCCAGTATCTCAAGTATGGTCAGCTCTCTTCCTTCTGAGATTCTTCACAAATCTTTCACGATGAACTGTGTCAGACTCGGGAACGCGTGGCTCCATCCCATCTGGTGTAGTTTTACTTCACTGCAGAAAAAATACAATTAACCTCATACTGACTGTCTTACCTATAACGATAAAAAGCATTCTACATGTTATGATGCCAACACATTTGTTTAATTACTTAATTAGAGAACTAAGAACTGCAATAGTCAGTTAACAGCAAGGAAAAGAGAGAAAAGGCACGAAAAGATGAAGAAGTTGGGTGAAATATGCTCACACTTGTGTAAAATATTCTACACGATCATTTTATTTGATCGTTTTATGACAAGCAGTTTACTTACATGGGGGAGACTATAAAATTGTACTACAGCTAAAATAGCAAGCAAAAAGTCATTCCTGGAATTTGGATGAGTTGATGAGCTACGGCTTACTCGACATGATCCCAGGTGAGACATCTGCACTCCAAGGTTTTAGAAAGGACGTATCAAAGGTAAGATTTCAGAGATGAGGATTAATTCAGCACGGGAATGCAAAACAGAGCTGACACATTAGAGAAAACATTTGCAGTAAGTTTTTTCTATTATTTATAAAGTTTATAAGTATTATTCTGTCCAGGATATACGGAGACACTTACCTTTCTGCAACAGACCAGGACAACAAGGTATCATTGTCATCTGACATGTGGGTGTTGTGGGCTCTGAAATGCCACAGAGAATCAGGTCTGCATTTTAGAGATGGTTTGTAAACAGATGAAAAATTGAAGAGTACTTAAGCAGCCTTTATATCTCTTTTAAACTTTATTCACTCATTTTTTTCATTAAGATGTAACACATGATGCAAGATGGATAGCACTCATAACACTTATATATGTATGTGGGATGGAGATATGTAGGTAAGTAGGTTTGTATGTATTTGTTTCTTTTTCTTCAGAACACGGATCTATCTTCACCATCCAAACAAGACACATTTGATTCTTTCCCTGTAGAGGAGAAATGAAAGCCATCACATAAAATTCCTACATTAAATGTCACAAGCCAGATTTCGAGGTAGATAAAAAGATGACTTAAATCCACGCTCATTTAAATTATCTCTTTCATTAGACAGGTTCTATACTAAGTATTTCTTGAAATTGGTATCATCAGTTAAATTTATGTTTTCTTTCTCACATGGACCTTGTAGTAAATGTTTTAGCACAGATTTGAATGGCAAGTTCTCATTCTTTAGTTTTCCAAAGACTCACTCTCAATCTGTAATTACAGTTTATCTGCATATGTTTACTTCAGTAGTTGGAAAATATTTTCCCATTGTCTATACAGTACATTAGTACTGTTGAAGAAGCGACCTATTTCTTGTGTCTGTGGGGGAAATATATGTGTTCTCTTTTTAAAAGTATTTCACTTACTGTTCTTATTTTTTAAAAATTTTGCAAGAAACATTCACTTTCAGATTTAGGCTTTTTTTGATTTAGGCTTTTAATAACAAAAATTTTCAGGTATTATCTTAGTTATTTTGATTTTAATATTTAGTAATAGGTTATATGAATTTTGTTCTGGAATTTGTTTTCACGTTGAAACTGTCCTGTTCTCCCTGTCTTTGAACTCATCTAAGATTTGTATCACTTTAACTGTTAGAGCTGTATTTCAAACTAACTTCATTTTTACCTTCAGGTTTACTATACTCCTAATTGGGTGAGTTTTAAATTAAAATGAATAGCTATTTAAAAATAAATTCTAGATCATTGATTTTTTTTAAATGCCTGTTATTTCAGAAAATTTCCTTTCTTTATACTCACTGTATGAACATTAGTTGAATTGATTATATCAGATACTTGTCTCCTTTTAGGAGGAATTCCACACGAATTCTACTTGCCATTAACTGGAATCAGAAGCCCAGAAATAGGGTGTTTTCTTCCACCAGTTTGTATTCTAATGTTTTGCACCCTAAATCCACAACTAATTCAGTACAATGTTGTTAAGTATCATGTTTTGTGTTTGTTTTGGTGATGAAGGGAGAAGGTTAAGGAAGGTGGAAGATGTTCTGTATTACTTCCAGCTTTGACTCCATTCATAAGTCCTATAAAAGATTGTTCTCTCTGAAGACATTTGGAATGTCCTCTCCATCCTGCTGTGCTGCGCCTCCAGACCTGCCGAAGAGTGGTGCCATCAATGTAGGCAAACGCACAGTTTAAAAAGACCTAAAGTAAACCATACACAGCCATCTCCTCATAAAAAATAATGCAAGTAGTTAGAAGAGTGCAGATACCCCTGGATAGAGCATATCTCCATTAGTGTTCTAATACTCAGTACTTATGTGAAATTTTAGTAATTTTGAACACACAAATCAGTAAAACAACTGGATAATAATAAGCGCCCTAATAACAAGAAGCAACCAATACTTCAAAGACTCACACAATAAAATGAAGGTCCTACGATGTCCATAAATGTGGACAATAACAAAAAAAGAACTTGGAACTTGGACTGGTCTAGACTATAAAGCATATTTACTAGGAAAAAGGCTTAATATCAATTTCATAGGTGACTATGATGTTCAGCTAGTTAAAAAATAATCGTCCTAAAACAATATAATTGCTCTACAGAAGACAGATAAGAGCCTATCATAGAATTGCTGGGGTAGATATCATCATTTATTTAGCATTACAGAGGGACAAGTTAGTTAACATATTTTCTGGAAGGAATTGCAAAATGATGGAAGGTGAAGAAAAGATATAGTAAAAAGATAAAGAAACATGCCCTTATTCATCTCATGGATAATATATAGATAATGACTCTGATTCCAAGCAGGCATATATATTTGGGTTATGCTCATACCAATAGGTTTCTTCCAGATATGACTCTGAGCGGATTCCTGGTAAAGGGTCTGATTTTCGGTAGTGTTATGACTAACACTCATGTCTTAGATCAGGCATTATGTACCACTTGAAAGTTCAGGTGGGCCACTAAGAATTATAACTGGGGTAGAAAAGAAGCAGGTAGACTAAAGAGAATTGTTCCCCTAAACTGCTGGATGCAGTGTAAAAATTTTTAACTGAGATCCCTGTAAAAGTCCTATACTTGGGTTAATGTAAAGGGCAAATTAACAAAAGATGAAACAAACCATTTTTACTTAGACATTTCCTTAAATTGTTAGATGAATATCATCTCTGTTCCAAAAATCATATGGGGTTTCAAATTGGTGGATAAAGAAGACTGAAAATTTAGGGGAAAAAGATGAAGTTAAAATTGCTAATTTGCAGTTAAAAGATTCAGTTAATAAAAAGCTACTACCTTTATTACTTGGTAACCTTAGCTTGCATTCTCTTATTAACTAATTATAGAAAAGAGATTTTGTATTTTGTTATTCAGTAAATGCAGGAAACATGGTCCTTAATTATTAAGTAGCCCTAGGGGCAACCTCCACTGTTAAAATGAAGATAAACTATCAACTGCAAGGTTCCCACACAGAATGGAGGATTAAATCACACCTTTATTTCATTTTTGTGCTACAAAATGTGCCTGGGAAATGATCTCAAGAAAGAGTATTATAATCAGAATCATGTTGCAAGGAGACTTTCCACAAAGTGACAAATTAGATTTTAGTGTATCTCAGGACATTGTTCAATGGCTCATAAGTGAGAGGGCCACAGAGAAGGACTAGAATCTCTCACTCCACTGGACTCAAGGGCATTTCTTAGAACAGGTTCCAAACAGTAATCAGTATAGACTGTACATGTGTGCGTCCTACATCCAGGAACCCAGGGTAAAAAAAAATAAAAATTATTGTCTGCTGTTGTCCTCCATTATAAGAAAATCGAATTGTTAAATTATGTAAGACAGAAAAGTATGATCTTCCATAGAACTTTTCCAACGAAGACAGAGTTTGTAAGCACTAAATTGCCAAGGATATAGGTTCTTGGTCCCTAATGTGCAGAGATGATCAACAGGAAATTGAAGTCAGAAAAATTCAGTTCTAGTTCTCTGTTCTAGAACAGTATGACCCAATGGAAATAAAATGTGAGTCACAAAAGCAAGCCATATACGCATTTTTACATTTTCTCATCAACATATTTTTAAAGTAATTGTAAGAGATGAAATGAATTTCCATACTAAATTATATTTAAGACAATATATCACAAGTATCATCATTTTAATAAGAAATAAATAGAAGTTTATCATGAGATGTATGTTTGTATTAATTCTTTCAAATGCAGTATGTATTTTATGCTTAAAGTACATCTGTGTCTATACTCGCCACATGTAAAATGTTCAGTAGTCCCAGGTAACTACTGCCTACTGAATTAACCCAATCTGGAACAGCTCTTTCCTTTGGGTTTTCATGTCTTCAACATAAAGGACATGGTAAGAATTGACAGTGTAGAAATTCAGGATAGGCTCTTTGAAACAAGAGAGGTAGACAACAGTGAGAGAGAATATTATCAATATTTGAATGGACCAAGTTTGTTCATAGAATAAACGTAGACTTGGAATATTGAGGCGGCATAGCATATGGCCAACTTGGAATTGTAAATGACACTGAAACGTACTAAAAGGAAATGAAAAACTGGAACTTGTTGAGTAGGAAGCGGTCAGGATAGTATCCCAGATGACGCAATGGTCGGCACTTGGCACATTTAACCTATAGTGAAGAAATAGGAGGAACAGGGCCTGTTTTCAAATAATAATTAAAACACTATTGCAGAACAAAACTAAGTTTTTTCTAGATGAACTGAGAAGACATATTTGGACCAAATATATGGTCATTGTATTTGTACATTAATTAATTCAACAGACATATGTTGAACAACTACTATATAAAACTCAGTGTGCTGACTTCTAGGATCCAATTGTGAATCATAGTAGAAAACTAGACATCATTTTTTAAAAAGTGAGACAGCTAATATAGATAATTATTCACCGCAGAAGTTGCTTTGAAATGGACAGAATGGTGGCTTCGTATGTGTAGGATTTGAGCTCGAGATATCATGTAGAAATATGCCTGGGTGTCCTGCTGCCCGTGACGAACTGAGCTGTTTCAAAACAGTTCTAATTCCAAGAAATACATAAAATGTTGAGTACGTTTTTGTTTTAACCGAACTTATGATGTAAGCTATCAGAATACTTCTGAAACACTGAGCATTTTCAAGTCTGAATTCAAATAACTTCAATATAGTTGAGATCAGTGAAGATATTTTTTGCTTTTTTTTCCTTCAAGGTGAACGTCAAAACAGTGGTTGAGAGGCTGAGAAGAAAGGCTTCACTTGAGACATACAGATAATTAATAAGGAACATAGAAATAGTCTCCTTGTGAGATATTATAATGAAGAAAAATAATGAAATCAAAGGAAAATGTTCCTCATTATCTCTGCTTATAATTGTCCCTGATCATAATATGGCCACACCCACATTTTTTATGGTCACTGCATAATACATCCTTTTCATGAATTCTTTTTCATATCTTTTTAAATAATCTTATTTTAATTGTATATAATTATGGATCAAAGCTCAATAATTCAGTACATTTACACAATATGTAATTGACCAATTAGAGTAGTTACCACTGACCTGGCCTCACATACCATTTAAAATTTTTGATAAAAATAAAATAATTCCATATATTTACGATCTAGAGTGGGTATTTCAACATGTGTATAAAAATGCATACTAACCAAATCAGGATAATCAAAATATCCACCTTTTTATCATGAGTGTATATTTGGAGGCTTCAATCTTCATTCTACTAGTTATTTATAAAATATAAAATAGGTTATTGTGAACCATCGTCAACTGGTGTGCCATAGAACACCAGAACTTTTCATTTTTATCTAACAATGTTTTTCTACCTGATACCCAAGCTTCCTCTACTCGCCCCATTGCAAGCCTCTAAAAATTACTATTCTGTATAAGTACAGTTTTGTTTGACTCTAAAATCAGACTTTTGTGATTAAGTTTTTAAGCCTCTTGCTGTCTTTTGTTCCCATTTTCTTCTTGTTCCACATTCTCTTATATTAATTGAGCATAATTTAGTCTTCCAACTTGCTACTTTCATTATTTCTGTAATATGCATATTTTAGAGCGTTTCTGCAGTGGTCACAAAGTTTATTTCAAAAACACGCATTCTTTTGTGAAGTAATATTATGTCATGTAATATGAAATGCAAGAATACTATCTTACAATTGGGTATTTGAAGTTGTTTTTAACAGGTGAAGCCTGTTCAAAAGAGATGAGCCACTAGGTTCATGACCTGGAAGAGTGTATTCTCGTCCTCAGCCCCCCCCCCCCAACCTATTTCCTGGGTGCTGAGGGGCTGAGCAGCTTCTTTTGCTACACTCTTCTTCCAAGTACTTTCTGCCTGCCTGGGAACTAGCCAACGGTGTACTCAGCCCTGTGAACCTCTGAGCCTCGGCATTCCTCTCATCATTTACATTGGGACTGACAGGTCTTTTGTCCTAGAGATGGGAGTGGGATTAATACAGACAATTGGCCAAGCATAGTGGCACAAACCAGCAATCCTAGGACTCTGGGAGGCTGAGGTAGAAGGATCACCATGAGTTGGAGGCCACCCTAGACTATGTAGAGAGACCCTGTCTCAAAAAACAAAACAAAACAAATAAAATGATACAGACAAGTGGTACCGCAGAAGGGAATCGTTGCTGTAACTGTGCTTTACCACGGGGTTCAGAAGCTTTCGGAATTGATTTGTAAAAGTTTAGAAAACTTTGAAGATGTCAGCTAGAGGAGGCCTAGAATGCTGTAAGCAGAAATTGATGAACGGTTCTGATGGGAGCTCGGAAGACCAGAGTGTTGTTGATGGGAATACAACCAATAAAGGCCAAAGATCATGAGGTTTCAGACAGGAATTAGGACTTTATTGGAATCTAGTACAGAAGCACTGCATGATACATTCTGACACAAAAGTTGTCTACATTTTGAAATGTCCTAATACTTTGTATGAGGCTAAGTTTAAAGGTGACAAATTAATTAATGTGGTGCAGAAAATTTCAAGACAGCCCAATGCTCTAAATGTGACATTGGTACTGCTAGCTGATTTCAGCCAGTTCTACAGTTAGAATCAGAAACAGAAGGCACATCTGAATGATGTAAAATTTTTGCATCTTAGCCAGAAAGACAGCACCTGTATAGTTGTAGCCGAGGAGAGTGTACTTGCCGAAAAGATTAGAATCTTGAAAAGAATCCAAACACTTTCCACTGGGACAATTGGACAGATATTTTGAGAACATCTCGTGGAATGTCCACACCTCACCCAAAAACTAAAGGTTGCAAAAATGTGCCACCCTTAATAGAGTGCTTTTAGAAAACAGCCCCAGGATACCCTGCTCATTCAGCACTGCTTAGGGAAGTGTATCCTCATGCTCAGCCATGTAGACATTCAAAAACTGCTATAACCATGGTCCTACAAGGTCAGGCTATTGCTTGCACTGGTGGTGGACCCTGATGTTATTCACATGGTGTTAGTTTTCAGACATGCAGAATGCAAGAGTTATAGTATTGTGGAAACTTCCGCTCAGATTTCAGAGGATGACCTGGAAAACTTGGTTATATTATGTGATAGGGTCAAAATCTCTGCCCAAGGCCCGAGAAAGTACTAAAAAATAAGCTGTCGAAGTGAAGGTAAAGGAAAGGTGGAGACCCCAGGAAATTGGGAATGCCAAGAAAATGGAACTTCTGTTGAGGAAATCCACAGGCAATGACCAGTGCAAACCCAAAAGAGATACCGTGCAGGCTCCAACCAGCAAGTTCCTATGGGCAAGGCTGTCCAAGCCCTTTAGAGTCCACACCGTACCACTACATGCCCTGACACTAGACATGGAACTACAGGATTTAATGTCTGCCCTGCTGGTTTTTGGTCTCCCTTGTGTTCTCCCCTTTCTCACTTTTAGAATACGAAAGTTTACCTTGTGCTATCATACCGTGGAAGTATTTAACTTCCTTTTTGCTTTTTACAGGTGCAACACAGCTAAGACCATGCCTTTAGCCTCAGAAAATTTGCACTTGGAGTTTTCAGGAGTGCTGAAACTGTTCAAAATCTCAAAAACCCTTTGAGATGGACTAAATCCATTTTACATAGTTAGATGAACATAAGCCTTTAGGGGGTCAGTGGTGGAATGTTACTTTTCAATGTTTACTTCTCAAGTGTCCTCTAGTTGTCTCATTTGTTCAGGGATGAAGCTTTTAAAGGTGATTAGGTCATGGGATGGGGCACTATATGGCTCAGTGAGTTAATCCATTGAGAGGCTCAAAGCTAATGTTCGTTTAGAAGGTGGGTCACAGAGGGTGTGACTTGGAAGGGTAGATTTTTGTTCCTGGCTCCTCACTTCCCCCTTTGCTTCCTGGTTGCAATCAGTTGAACAGCTTTCCTTTTTGGGCCTTTCCACTGTATTTCTAGTTTGGAATCAATAAACCATGGACCAAATCCTGTGAAGTCATGAGGCAGAATAAACTTCTCTCTTAAATTGTATTGAGTATTTCGTCCCAGTGATGTGAAAGTGACTAATACAGTGGTCTCCAATCATTATATCTTTCATTCTAGATACTGATTGTTTGTGCCTCTAAAATAAAATTATTTTTGTTTCCTAGCCCATAATTTTTACTTAGTTTTTACTAAATGCAAAGTGAATATAAAGTATTCCCATCCAAATTTATAGAATGAAGGCAGTTGGAAGCAAAATCAAGGGAGATTATGATTCAAAAACTCTTATACATGTTACAAAACAGTATAAATTTACCTATTTATCAGAAATACAAAGAAAAATATGAGCACTTATACAGAAGTTAATTAAATCAAAATTAATTATGGCTCCTGTGTTATTGTTGTTTTATGTTCTTACCCGCATAAGCTTATTTGATTTGCTAATTCCCAGCTCTGAATTTTCGCCTTTTAATTTCATCTGTGGTTAGTTGCAGTTTGTTTTTTGGCACCTCTAAGTATGTATTAAAATCCAACAGTGTCCCGCCTTCATTTCCCTCTTCTTTCCCATTCCAATCTTCTATTTTACTGTTTTATTGTCTTTCTTCTTTAACTACTTAGGAATCTTGGAAAGACTGGGTAAATTTTACCAGTTTCCTTGTGTTAAGGAAAGACAACTCTGCACAAATTATAAAGAACACGCAGAATGACCCTGCTCATTCCTCTCTCTGCCTACATTTGCTTCATCTAAAAAAAGGGAGAAGAGTAAAAGAAAGATCTTTTTAAAATACAAATTTTATGACTCTTGTTGTGTTTCATAGAACCAAAATTCTTATGTGAGCAAATGAAGTTATTATCTTACTTCTCCTCTTCCTGTATTGCCTAGCCTTCTGTCATAGAAGGAAATCAAACATGCTTACAAAGTATACTTTTCTCTGGTTTATAATGACCGTTCTATACTATTTTGTACTTTAGTACAAAGTTGTGCATTGACATATATTTTCAAGAGATATTACCTAAAATATAGATGTTGGTGAAATTGAATTACAAATTTTGTCACCTTCCTTACCTAGTAAAAGTTTCACAGTTTTAGCTGTTATAATATGCTATTAAACAACTGAATTCTCAAGTGTCCGTACACTTGGTGCAGTGGAGGCAACACGAAGCGTGAAAATGCACCGTGGATGGCTCTAGGTCTGTGGTCTGACATGAGCAAGAAAAATTCAGACAGATTATTTAGCCAAATCTTTCAATCTTTCAGAGGAAGAAAGGAAGTTAAACTGAATTTCACCTTCCCGTTTGTTCTTGAGTTATTATCACTTTTGTCATCATGAAGAAGGTCAGCTTTATAATCCCTGATGGCCCTTGATAGCTCTTAGGTGCTACAATTTCATTTGTAATAGGCCAGGCCACTAACGTACTCTTCAAAAACAGATTTATTCTTTAATCGACACTAGTTAATCTAACACTCTAATCATCAGCATAATTTTGTTCTTATTTCTAACCAGATTTCAGAAATTTTCAGTTTCTATGTTTAGCAAAATGACTTAAAATATATGGTATAACATGTCAATTTGGGAAAATATTGTAATTATTCTCTACAATATTCCTAATGCATTAACTCAAGTTTAGATATGTATATTAGTAACATTCAATATTATATTATAAACAGTAATTATATATAGCTATATCTATCTGTATCTATACCTATATATATTTTAAATATAATTTTATTTTGACCTATCTGTAGATGTACAAGCAATTTTAAGAAATAATGCAGGGAGATCCCAGAAATCCATTATTAAGTTTCCCCTAAAGACAATACCTTTCAAACTTATAGTTCACTAGCCTAAAAATACTCAAAATGTACAGAATAGTTCTATTCCCTAAATAATCCATTGTACTGCCCATTTATAGTCACTATCGCTAGATCGCCTCTACTCTTAGATTCCATCTTTAACTCCTGGAAACCTCTTATAAACTTTCCATTTTGTTTTCAATTTTTCAATCTGATAATATTAAATAAATGGAGTGATCATTGTTTTTCCCCATTCAGCACGAATCTCTGGAAATTCATTCTACTTCTGATGTGCAACAATGATTCTTTTTTTACTTGATAGGATATACTATTTGATTTGTTTAACTCATTTTTTAACCATTCCCACATTGAAAGACATCATACCATTTCCAATCTTTGCCTATTAGAAATAAAACTGAGTTAAACATTCAAGTCAAATTTTATGTGAACATAAATTATCATGTCTTTGGAGGAAGGATTAAGAGTAAATTGCTGAAACATGTGGTAACCGCGTGTCTTCTTTTATGACACTGAAAACTGTTTTCTAGTGTGGCTGTTCCATTGTAAATTCCCACCAGCGATGTACCATTGATCCGGCTTCTCCACATCTTCCACTGGTTTTTGTGATTTTTGTTACATGTGTTTACGTAAGATTGTAAGCATTATGATGGACATATGTTAATTTCTTAATGGTTTAAATTGCATTTCTTTCATGGCTATGTTGAAATTCTTTTCATGAATATATCAGTCATTTAAAAACGTGCCATCCCTTTCAGTGAAATAGACCTTCATGACTTTTGCCCATTTTCTAATTGAATTGTTTGAGTTTTTACCATTAAGTTTTGATACTAATTTATATATTCCAGAGAGGTCTATTGTCAGATATGTGGGTTGCGAATATTTCCTTTAGTGTATGGCTCATGTGGTTATCTCTTTATGTCTTTTGTAGAGAAAATATGTTTTAATTTTAGCGAGATCCAATTTTCTATTGTTACTTGTATAAATCATGTGTCTGAAACCTAAGAACTTTTATCTAATTTTAGATAACAAAGATTTTCCTTTTCAGAAGATATTTATAGCTCTAGGTATTATCATATGTCTGTGATCCATCGTTAGATAATTTTTCTGTAAGTGTTTCCCATAAGCTAATGTTTAGAATGAGATTCCTTTTTGGGGGGACCATTATGGTGTGGCTCTGCATTGTTTCTCCAAAGTCTCTTGTTTGTTTGTTTGTTTATTATTTTTTGATGACAGGAATCGAACTCAGGGCCTTGCACTTGCTAGGCAAGCTCTCTAACCACTGAGCTAAATTCCCAGCCTGCTTTGTTTATTTTTATCCTTAGGTCTCTGCCTCTACCAACAAGATAGTTATCTTGATTATTGAAGTTAAATAATTCATGCAGTTATAGGTAATCCTGGTAGATTTATTCTTTCCGCTGCATTCTTGTTTTAAAAGATTGTT
>PVJO010030179.1:0-15845 GCA_004026905.1 Hystrix cristata
CCTGAATGTGAGTGGGTTTCCTCTCTGCCTCCCTCCCACCCCATACCTGGTTGATTCTCATCTTTCCAGGCTGGGCTGAATATCACCCCCTCAGAGAAGTCTTCTGGGCCAGCCTGCCAGTGGTCTTTTCTCCTTCTGCAGGTGCCACCAAATCACCATCCCACATCAGTGGACCTGGTTGTGGCCCTTACTCGCAGCATGCAACTATGGCCTCTTTCACATGTTTCCTTTTTCTTGCTGGACTCTCTCATTAAAGGTTTCCGTGTGTTGTGGTCACTGCTGCACCCCAGTGTTTAGCCTAGTGCCTAACAGAGTAATCTCTCAAAATGCACAGGCTGAAGGAATTAGACAAGGTATAAATGTAAACAATCTTCCTGAAGTGCAGCTGGTCACAGCATGTCTCTACTTAAAATCTTTCCTGGGCTCCTCCCGATGCCCAGTGACATCAATGCAGGCTTCACCCAGGCCCTTAAGGGCCCCACTTCGTGACACCCCTACCCCCTGCAGACCTTGCAATCTACAACCAATAAACCCCACTTCTCACCTTCCCCTTCCTCCCAGCTTTCCTCTTGGCCAAGAAGACCACCCTTGCCTGACAAAACACTCCTGACCATTGCAGGTCTGTCTCACATGCCACTTCCTAATAACGTTTTCATCCCACAGACCCCTCCCCCATCCTTCCATGGCTCCTGAGGGACTCTGGATGTCAGGGCCCCAGTATGATGTGCCTGTGTTCCTAACTCCACTCTGCACCTGGCTCCTACTAAGGTCCCCAGCAATGTTTCCCTCCATGAATGGAGGCACACCCCTGTACCCAGCATCGTCTTGCTCCCCTTGGTCATGTTCCCACCCGGCACCAGAGCAGCCTCCACAGGCCTCCTAACCTCAGGTTCACCCCCTGTCCTTCCCTGTTAGTACCTGGCTGCCAGAGCCCTCTGGCCAGGCCTGGGGGGAGGAGCACCTGCGGGGTGTTTCCTGTCTTGCTGTCCCTCCCTGCTCCTGCTCCCCCCAGCCACCAGCGCCATCGGTGCACAGCTCTCCGCGCAGCTGCGGCCCAAGCCCAGAGAAAAGGTGTATGTCTCCCTGGCAACCCATCACCACGCAACAGGGTCTCCCGGGATACGGCCCGGGATGCGCTGACGTCAGCGCCCAAGGCGCAAGCAAGCCCGCCCGCTGGCACCGCGAAGAGCAGAGCAGACCGGCGCGGGGGCGGTCTTGAGGCCCGCCGGCCGGATAGCGCCTCCGCTCGCAGGAAAAGGGAGCCTGAGGCAGGCTGGCGAGGCGGGGGTGGGAGGACACAGAGCTCCTGCATGTGGATGCAGCACCCCACTCCGACTCCAGGGCCCAGCACCTCTGGCAAGTCCTGGCTGTCAACGGAGGAAGGACGAGAGGACCGGCTCCAGCCTCGGAGGGTCCGAGCAGATCCCAAAGAGGATAGAGAGAGGCCACGCGGAAGTTCGATCCACTCCACAGCCCACGCGGGGTCCGAGGCCACTGGGGAGTGGAGGAAAGGCTGTTCAGCTGGGGCCCCACTTCTGCCAAGACTCCCATTTTCATCCAGTGAGCTCCAGTTTCATCATTTCTTACTATCTCCTCCCCCACCTCCCAGGATCCCAGCGACCACCGCGACTTCTCAACCCTGAAAGCCCCTCATTTTGCAATTCTGCCTCTGGAGCCATTTTTGTGGCAGCCCACTGGCCATTTTCTTCCTCTGCAAATATTTTTATTTTTACAAATATCTTGCAATCAAAACTCTACGGTGAAGCCCAAACGTAGATAAATCTTCTCCTAGGTTGTCAGTCTACTCATCACAACTCTCGGAAAACACACTAAATTCTTCCCCATCGCCATCCCTTGCCCCACCACCACTACTGCCCAGACCCTTTGCAGGCTCGCTGCCTGCCTTCTCTCCGCCTGCTGCCTTGGTTCTTTCTCCTCCTCACCAGTCTTGGCTACTCTGAAGCTCTTTCCTCTTCTTTTCTAACAGATGCTGGCTTTTTTGTTTTTCTGATTTTCACCCCTGTCCTAAAGCTTTCTCTGGATGCCCTCTCAGGCACCAGGCTGGGTTCATCCTGTTTCAGCCTAGTTCCCAACATCTAAGCCAAAGTAATTTTCCTCTCGCCATCCAAGCACCTTACTCCTTGCTGCCCATCACCTCCCGATCACATCAACAGTCTCTAGTCTCACCTCTGCGATTTGTCTGACAAGTCCATCGTCCTCCGGGCCCTTCACGCTGCCACAGAAACATTTTGCCCAACACAGAAATCATAGGCATGCTGGCTGTGTCGATGCGGAGAACCAAAAGCCCAGAACTGCTCCAGGCTCAGCTCCCAGTTCTATTCCTGTTTTGGCTCCGGATGCTGAGCCAGTCCCCTCCCCACGTGGAACTTGTGCCTAGTCACATAAGGAGAACACTCTTGCCTCATGGCTTTGAGGAGGTGGGAGTGCCAGGGCCTAGCTGAGTTCTCTGGGAGCTGGGGAGCCAAGGCCCATCCCCTGGACAGCGCCAATGGGCCGTGTACATCACAACTGACCTTTAGCTGGAGCAGCCGTCTCTGTCCCTGAGCCTCAGCCAGCTGCTGGTCCCCAGAAACGCTACCAACCAGAAGGAAGACAGGAGGTTACAGGCCATCCCTGCCCCCCAGCTGATACCCAGTCGGGGCTCTCAGGGCCAGTCCTGAAGTCAGCCAAACTCTCCTCTGACTACAGGAAGGGATAACTTCCTGAACTCTGAGCAGGCCACAGGCATCAGAGTAGCCTGCTGCTTCTCAGCTTCAAAAGCCATCAGGTGAATTTAGGACTACAAATCCCAGAATTCCTCAAGGCAAGTACAAATCTCAACAGGAGTTTAGCTCTGAAGAACCTCAAGTACCAACCACCCTAAGGCCTGTGTGACTGACCACTTGCCCTGAAGACCCTTGTCCAAACCCAGAGGTCACTATCACGAGATGCTGCCCGGCCATAGGCTTTGAAGAAACCCTTGCCACTTAAGTGAAGTCAGCTGGCCGACCTCAGATGCACAAGACTAAGGCCAGGCCCCCGTATGCATCCCCATCCGTGTAAGGCAAGGCCCAAGCAGGGCTGGCAGCTGTGGGAAGGAAGCCCTAATGTCCTCCCTCTGGGGGCCTCTGTCTCTCCACAGAGTCGGGGTGACTTGTTTTCTGTTTGGTGGAGGCGGAGGAAGGAAATCAAAATAGTTGGAAGAGGTGAGAGGTGATCAGATGCTCACAGGTCTCCTTGAGCAGCCAGCTGACTCTGAAGGGGGAGCCTGTGTGAGGCAAAAACTCTGATGGCAGCAGGGTGCTTGGCCAGTGTTTGCAGGGTGACTCCCTAAGAGGAGAGGGAGCTGCCTAGAGAGGTGGCGCCCAGCACGGGGCCACTCCGGGACAGTGGTCGAGGGTAGGCAGGGGAGCGGTGTGGGTGGTGGTCGGAGCCAGGGAGAGGGGGCCTCAGGCTGCCCACCACTCTCACGGCTGTGCGCCGTGGACCATCGTGGGCTTGGGGATACGAGTGTGGTAGACGGCCGGGACCACGCGTCCTCCCTGCAAGGGCCCGAAGCGAGCAGGCCACGGAGTCCGGGCAGCCCCCTCCCGGGTCCCTCCTGCTCCCTCCCCCGGCCGGCCCGCCTCCCCGTGCAGGCTCCTCCCTCTCCCGACACCGGCCCCTTCCTCAAGGCCCACACCCACCCGCGGCCCGCGCACAGGGCGGCCGCAGCCCGACGCCCCAGTCGCGCCCGGCCTCCGCCTCTTACCCTGACCCGCCGGGCTCCGAGAGCCGATACAGCCCATGGCCGGGCACCCAAGCACGTTAGCCCGCGCTCGGGGCCCGGGCCATCGCCCTGCTGAGGGTCGGGCCGCGGCCACCACCAGGGAGGGGACTGCCCGGGAGAGGGGAGGGGGTGGGAGCCGTGCGTCCGCCGCCGCTCCCGGGAGAGGGGACCGTGCTGGTGACGTCAGCGTGGGGCGTGGCCGCCCCGCGTCCCCACCCAGAGCGGGCGGGACGAGGCTGACGTCATGGCCACGCAGGGGCAGCCTGGGGCCGAGTCCCCGATCGCCGGTCCTGTCCTCTCAGGCCACTGCTGGGCCTCCCTGAAGGCACGGGAGGCAGGAACTCCCTAGGCTGTGGAGTCACAAGACTTGGGGACAAAACACCTGGCTATTTCCAGCATCATTTTAAGAGAGACATCGTGAGGCCAAAGAATGAATTTTTCCAGCTATAACCTGCCTGAGAACTAGAGCCTTCACATAGTGGGTCCAGAATCATACTCCGCAGTCTCAACTCCCCTCCCAGCCAAGAGGGAACCGCCTCATGCCCACCCTGAGTGCCCAACCCTCCAGCAACTGGCTCTCCAAGCCCATCATGGACAGGGGAAGAGGCAGAGGGGTGCCAGGTTAGAGCAGCGCTATAGTGCCAGCTCTGGAAGGGAAGCTGCCACCAATCCGTACCGCTTCTCCAAAGGGAGCAGGCCATAAAGCAGAGGCAGTGAGCTTAATTGAATTCATGTTTAATAATTACAGGCACCGTGCCCCCCCTTCCCCCTGCCCAGGCAGCAGCAGGGGTGGTGCAGGGGCTGGGGCATATGCCCCCAGCAGCGAGGACGGCAGTCCCAAGAGTGATTTTCAGAAAATAAAAAAGGACCTCAGGGGCAGGCGGTAGTGCCCCCCCTCAAGACACACCAAATTTCAAGACTTTATATATAATATATCTCTGTGCCCCTGGGGGAGGAGAGGGACACCTGGCAGCATCCTGGAGGGGGCCCCAGGCAGCCCCAAGCCATCCTGCCTCTTCAGCCACTTTATTAGCTCAGACACATCGCACTACAGGCACCCACTGCCACCGCCGCCGCCGCTGCCGCCCCCTGCAGTCCAGGCGGCCGGCCGGGCCATCTGTGTGTCCGTGGGGCTCAAGTCCCCAGCCCCACCCGCCCTCAGTTGTGGTCAGATTCCTCCTCCTCGGCCTCCCGAAGCCAGTTGAAGAAGGCTGTGACAGATTTAAGGGCCACACCCTTGCCCTGCTGCTCGGCGGGGTCCTTGCTGCTCTCCCAGCTGTAGAATGCATCCTCCTTCACCACATCCTCATCATACAGCGCATCAAAGAACATCCGAAGCAGGTCTGCAAACCATCATTACAACAGTTAGAGGACACTGGCCACAGCCTCGCCAGACCGTCCCCGAGGATCCCTCCCCCAAGCTCCGCTGTTAAAACAGATCTGACATTTGTGTCTAGCCACCCAGGGTAACTAGGCCTCTGACAGGACGCTAATCTCATGATCCCAGAGACTGGTACGCAGCAGTGAGTCACCTGGCCATCAAAAAAGTTTACAGACTCACCTTGGCAGCTTCAAACTTCTCAAGCTGTATCTAATAGGGACTATCTGCAGAACTGGTGTGCCTGAATTTGGGGATTCACACAAATCCCAGATGTATCGCTCACAATTTTAGTATATGTGCTTCCGAAGCAAGTACAGATGTCTCACTCACCAATGTGAAGAGCACAACCTGGAAAATCCACTGGCCCCTCAACGTCCAAACTCTTAACCCCTTCCCTCTTCCTTCCCACATATCTCCTGAACCCAGCCTTCTCTCTGACACTTTGGAAGGTGCTGTATCCTTTGCCAGGAATATATCCATCCTTTCCCTTGTCACCTTCCTGCCTTTACCTCTCCCCTCCACCAATGCCTGCCAACGTACTTGCCCTAGAATCCTGAACACAATCTCTCCCTCCCCACACTGCCCTGCCAGTCTTTCCATACCAAACCTTACACTCCTGAGAACAGAGTGAGGCCAAATCAGGGAAGTGAATAAAGCACAGATCTCAGGCCCAGACCTCAGGAGAAACCACCCCTAGGATGTTCCTCAGGACACTCCACCCTTTAAGTCCACAAACTGCCTGTGGGCACAGCTGACTCCCACCCCACCCCACCCCACCACAGGGGCAGCAGCTGATCCATCACTTGGGCTCCCAATCCCGTTCACACCCATGCAGAGGACCCTATACAAGTGATTATCCATTCTGCTCTCTGTATTCAAGCCCAAGTTTCTTGCATCTAAACACAAAAGGCCCCCTTCCAACCTCACAGATAAATACAAGATCTTGTCTATACTTCTTTTCCTTTCTTCCCTGTTGAGTATTTCTCAGTGCCTCCTCCTTGCACCATGGAATCTTTTTGCCAGATGGTCTTCATGTTATATTCCAGAGACCTTCAATTTTCAGATTTACCCCAAATCTCCGGCACCCAGCATTATCAGCCACTTTCCTACCCTAAAATTTCTCTCCTTTGTTCATAGGCCTTGCCCTCTTTAGGTCTCTTACCCAACTCCCCTCACCTCTCCAGGTTCCAGCTCAAGCACTAGCACTCACACTCCACAGTCCCATATCCTCTGTGACTTATGCATGTGTAACCCTGTGCCAGCACCCCACAAAGCTGCCTCCTGCCCTGACCTCCTCCTCCCCAAAAGATCCGAACACCCAGCTGTCCGCCTGCCATCTGAGCCCCCCACCCAGAGACCACAAGACTAACTAGATCCAATGTTCCTTATCCCAATGAATGGATCACCTGCTAAACTATCCTGGAAGTCAGTTACAGCTTTTTTTGGGGGGTGGGGGGTGACAGGATCAAATCCGGAGCCTTATCCATGACATGTCTACCACTGAGCTACACCCCCAGCCCTTATTATTTTGAAACAGGGTCTCCCTGAGTTGCCCAAACTGGCCTTGAACTTTAGATCCTCTTGCCTCAGCCTCCCAGAGTGCTGGGGTTAAAGGCATGCACTACCATGACCAGCTTCACTCCTGGCTTTTCATCTCATGGCCCCTTTCCTCAGGCCAGTGTGGATAAAAGCTGCAGACTCCATTTCCTAAGTATCTCTCAAATCTGCTCACTCCCCCACCTCCACTGTCACCAGGGAGATGGAACCACTAGTGTCCACTCTGCCACTCACTCATCCCACTCCAAAGCGTTCTTCCCAGAACAGCCAATGACCTAAAACCTAAAACCAAATTCTCAGGCCCCTTTAAAGCATTTGCCATGGCTCACACTGTCGCCCTCCAGGGCCTCTTGCCTCACTCTTGACTGGCACCGGGCTCTCCCACACTGGCCTGCATTTGGCAGCTCTTTCCTTGTGTCAAGTTCCTGCCCCTTGGGACCTGCCTTCACACACACAGTGCCCTGCCACTGTCACTTAGCTAGCTCCCGCACAGCAGCTTGCAGACCCATCTTCCAACGCCCACCACTCAGCCAGCCACTGGCTCCACAGGAGTGCAAGAACAGTGCTCAACTTCTTCACTGCAATTATCCCAATTCCCTGACACATACAGTTTTACCCCAATGCCTAACCTCAGACACAGCAACCTAAACCTCAATCTCCCAATGTGAAAACTGGGATAATACCATCCAGCCAGCTGGGCGTGGTGGGGCACACCTGTAATCTCAGCACTTAGGAGGCTGAGGCAGGAAGACTGCTGGGAGTTCAAGGCCAGCCTGGCTCCAAAGTGAGTTCAAGACCAGCCTGAACTACACAGTGAGACCCTGTCTCAAAAAAAAAAAAAAAAAAAAAAAAAAAATCCAGCCTAAACAACAGCTGTGAGGCTGCAAGGAACTAAGGTAAGCGAAGAGTTTCAGCCTTGTGCAAGGCACAGAGGAACACAGAATAAGTGAAAGAAGCTATGTTTATACCTCAGCATTGCTGGCATACAACAAATACACACAAAGCAAGCAGTCAATTAACCTTAAGGCCTGAGTCTGAGTCTATCTCCTTCATTTGTAAGCAAGGAAACAAAGGGGGAAAGAATCAAACCGTTAGGGTATTTTGCTCTCTAATGACTAACCCTCTTTGCTGGACTGAACCCCTTTCCACAACCACCCCTCCTCCCTGCCAGCCTCCCACCCCATCCCACCCCTGCAGCCTGGCTTACTGGGGGGCTGCTCTAAGGTCACTACAAGGGCCTGCAGGGCATAGAGTGCTTGTAGCTCCTTCTGTTCATCACACAGGTACTTCTGAAGCAGTCGCGCTCGTGCTTTCAGCACTGCAACATCCACACGGAGAGGACTCTCGACTGCAGAAAGAAGACAAGGACAAGTGCAATAATACAGCCTCAGCCTGCCTGGCTCGGCCCTAGGAGGCAATGACTGAAAACCTTGGCCGCCATTTCTGTTGGGCCCACCCTTGTCCCAGCTTCTCTTACAGATAATTGCAGAGTAGCAGACAGCCGTCATGAGGGCTCGAACTAATGTGTTGGATGCTATCTGCTGTTCACTCAGATTGGCCTGTGCAGAAGAAACAAATGCTCCTGAATCACCATTCCTGCTGCCTCCCATCCCAGCCAAGAAACCCCTCTCTGCTCTCGCTCCCCCAGTTCCCAGGACAAACTTACCTCTATCCAGTCGAAGACTCGCTGATTATTGCTGCCCTCCTTCAGCAGCTTCTCCAGCTGCTTGCTCAGCTCCTCTAAGGGCAGTGCCCTCTGCCCAGGGGCATCCAACTCCTCTCCCAGGGTATACTCCACCTTCTGCAACCAAAAGGCCAGTCAGGTACACTGTGTGGGAGGTGAGGGAAAAAGGATAAGACTCAAGTATTAGAAGGAACCAAACTCCAGTCTCAAACCTGTGCAGCAACGAATGCATTAACATCTTGGCCTTCAGGCAGAAACTCCTTCCAGCTGAGCTCAGCCTCTCGCCATAGCATCCCCACCTTTTTGGGACCCTGAAAAACAGTTTCAACTCAGTAACCACTTCTCTGTCCAAACAACCGACATCTCCACAACAGTCACCCCACAACTTACTAGAAGGCCACCAGGTACCTATGAAGAACTAAAGGTGTCACAGAGGTGCCAGACAGGCACAGCCCTTCCACGCCTCCTCCAGTGCAGGGCACAGCCCTAGTCTAACAGGCATCCAAATCAGTAAGAAATCCTCACCACCATAATGCTCTGACACTAGGGCGGGGATGATCTATGAGCTCTAGGAGAAATGCCAATTAGGATTCTCTTCTGTAGGATTCTCAGTAATATACCAGTCCTCGAAAAGGAAAATGGGGAAGGAAGGAAGAAGAGCATGTAAAAAGACTTAAAATGCACTATGCAGATATACCAACTCCCCACAGTGAATGTAATCATTATATTGGTGCAAACATGAATAAAAATAAAAACAAAAACTTTTTAAAAGGCCACCAAAAATCCAAGTATCTCATCCTAACATCTTCCACTACTTCTTTTTCTAGAACATCTTGGTTTTTCATTGTGCCAAGGAACAAATGCTTGCTTACAGGAAGAGGTGACTTGTAGTTGAGTTTGATTTCTTGTTTCCTGAATTCAGAAACTCTTAAAAGCAGATACACCCCAACCCCAGGACATCAGGAATCCTCACCAAAGCAGCGATCTGAGCACTTCCCAAGTCTGGCTCTCATCCAGGTTCCAGACAGCTGAGCTCTTAAACCTGCACCTCCCAACTTCTGACTACAAGCACCACACCCACCCTGCCTTTCTCCATCTGTTCACCTTTAGACTCGCCAGCCACCAATGAATGTTCAGAAGGCCGGTCACCAACGCTGCCAGACACTGCGACCTCACAGTACCGGAGACACTCCATTTCAACTATCATTTCACACTTTGTATTGTTTTTATTAAGCTGTCATTCTTACTTTTTCTCTCCAAATTGACTGCCGTTATCAAAATGTTCAGAGAAACACCAGTTAGGACTGAAGATGTAGCTCAGGGTACAGCATTTGCCTGTTACGCCTAAGGCCAGGGGTTCAATTCCCAGCAACACACAATGTGCGGGCACATAAAGCTCAATAACTAAACAATCGAGTGAATCGCGGAACAAAGGTCTTACAAGCCATTCTCCTTCAGCCTTGACCAGAACTCGTGACAGAACTGTCTGAAAGGGACTGCCTGCTTTAATACTTCTGGTCAGGTACCAACACAGCTCTACCATCACCAGTGCCGTAAGAATTCAGTCACGAGGAGCAACCAAAAGAAACTCTGAACACATCACTCTCTAAAAGGCCCACTCACCATGCTTTTGCACAGGAGGCCCAGGATCTCCAACAAGAGGGAAGCAGCTTTGCCCACGGGTCTCAGGGGCTTTGTAATCTCCCTACAAGAAGGAAAAAACCCTTTGCATTGACAGGCTTCACAGCTCTCCAGCCTCTCCAAACCCAGGCATCCGATCTGCCAAACCTCCCTGTCTCCTCCAGTCTTTACCCCTCCTGCACTGAGAGGGGGCTTACCTGAACAGTTCTCCCATGGGCACCCCACCTTCCTGCAGGATGGGTGTTACCAGTTCTGCCAAGTAAAGCCACACATGGGGGATGTCAATCTCCATGTCCTCAGCCAACTCCAGGATTTCATACAGCCTGCAAAGGGAATTCAAAGGGCATTCTGGGGAAGAAGCCAGGCCCCTGGGCTGCTTCTAGGGCAGAAGTACAGTCAAGAACTAACTAGGGAATCTCCAGGAACACTTTCTAGACAAGGGGTAACTACATGAAGCTAAGGCCAGCTTCTTGTCCTTAGACAGTTCAGCTCCCTGCCCAGTAATGTTACTGGGATTACTGAGCCTACACCGTTAATGTAAAGCCCCCAAAGTCCTGCAGAGGCTGCTGTACCCTCGGTAGTACTGGGCGGCGGAGAGCTGCCCGGCACACAGTAGTCTGTGCAGCAGCTTCCCCATGTGCTCTCGAGCAATGGTGCTGCGCTCCAGCGTGGACTCGATCCCATGCCGTACAAAGATGAAGAGGAGGGAGGGCGAGGCCAGCTCCTGTACGCACTGCACTGCTTCCTGAGGACACAGAGGATGGTGTTCACCCCCTGGCCCAGATCCTGCACCCCGCACGCTAGCCAGACCCATCCCTGCCCACCTTCATGTCACTGAGATGGAGATACTCCTCAATGATGGCCTTGGATTTCTTCTCCAGCTCCTCCTCAGAGAGGGCAGCCTTCGGGGGGCTCACCGGAGGGAGGGTGGCTTCCCGCTTCACTGCAGGGCAAGACAGTCTTCAGTTCTAGCCTTCTTAGTAGACAAAATCTGGAGCTCCCAAGAGAGCTGGGTGCCAGCTCGGCCCAAACTAGCCAGCAGCCTCCCCACACTTCTGTCCCAGTCCCTCACCAGCGTCCCGGCCCCGGTCCCGGTCCTCTGTGAGGCTTGCTGCCTTGCGCAATCCCTCAGGCTGGGAAGGCCGCTCTCTACTCCGCTCTTCCACTTCCTTGCTGAAGCTTCGCTTGGTGGCAGGTGTCCGTGCACGATCAGATCGGTCCCCACGGTCCCCACCCCGTTCACTCCGCTCTAGTCGGTCTCCCCGGTCCCCAGCTTTTTCACCTCGTTCCCGGCTCAAGCTACTCCTGAAACAAAGACAGGCACACTGTCTCTCATCCGTACTACCCAGGCACACTCTCATGTAACTATCCAACCTGCCCAGCAACTGCTGGGCCTTGTTCCTGGCATCAAGAATGTGCCCAGTCTTAGCCAGGGACTGCAAGCATTACAGGTATGAGGAACTCCCATGCTCTGACAACCAAAACCTAATCAGTGCTCAGTGTCTAGGAAAGCTCACCTCTGCACCACACGTTTATTATCTGTGCTCTCTGTAGGTGCTGCTTGTTGAAGGGGTGAGAACCGATTCACGGTACTAGCAGCTGGACGAGCAGATTCTGATGCTGGGGAGGCAGAGAATCTAGGTTAAATTCTGCTCCTACTTTCTTGCATTCTTCCTACTTGGCAGGTTAGGTTGCCTGGCCTCAGTGCTGATGGTAAAGGCACCACCTATCCGCCTTCTCATTACCTAACCACTTGTACTGAAAGCCTTCCATCAAGGGAGCCCACATGAAGAATCATCCAGCTCCTTCCAGGGGCTCCATACCTGCATCTGAGGGCTTGGCTCCCGAGCCCCCACTGCTACCCTTGCCCCAGCTCAGTCGCCCTCCTGGTGCAAAGAGTTGGTTGTTGGAATCAATGGAGCCAGGCTGCAGAAGGAAGGGAGCACGGGTCATGGGTCTGACCAGCCCAAAGCCATCAGCCAGCAGCACCACACCCAGCCATACCCGTAGCAAATGGCCCAGACCAAAGCCAGACGGCAAACACTTTGGGCTCTGCAAGCTAAGCCTCTATCACAACTATGCAATTGTCTCATTGCGGTGTGAAAGCAGCCCTCGCTGATACTTAAAAGAAATGAATATGGCTGCCTTCCAATAAAAATTTACTTACAAACAATGAAATTTATTTTTGTTGTTTTGAGACAAGGTCTTACTATGTAGCTCAGGTTGCCTCTGAACTCACTCTGTTGCCCAGGCTGGCCTCGAACTTGCAGCAATCCTGTCTCAGCCTCCCCAGTGCTGGGATTACAGGCATGCACTCCGATGCACAGTGAAATTTAAATTTTATATAATTTCTGTATCATAAAAATACCATTTACCTTTTTGATTTTTCTCAACTGTTTAAAAACATAAAACCATTCTCAGTTTGTACAACACACAGAAGTGGGCGCTGCGCTGCATAAATGCCCAGAGCTGCCCAGCCTGTCTGGCCATCTCACCACTTAGCCTAAGAAAGCTTCAGTGGTCACCTCCCCAGCTTTGGGGAGGTTGAGCCCTCTACCCTAAGCCTCACCACCATCCCTCTGCACAGTGCACCCCTAACCTTTGTGATCTTGGTGAGTCGTGAGGTGTCAATGGGGCGGCTGCCTTTGCTGATGGGAACTGTGTTCCAGCCACCATCATCCACAAGTGGGAGACCACGACCTAGAAGGAAAAGGGGGCATCAGAGGAGTAACAGTCTTAGCAGCCCCTTCTCCTTGGAGTACCCTAGCTTCCCTTCCTCAGATCCTCAGTTCCATCATGGGGTCTCAGTGGCCCAGACACGTGGCACTAACAGGAAGTCATCAGCGGAAAGCACAATCCCAGTCCCTTCACCGCCCCCTCAGTCCTAGCCTCCAACTCACTAATGGGTGGGCCTGGAGGGCCCCCCCGACGCTTGTCGCTGCCCTTGGCCATCAGCTGCTGCACTTTGATGTGCTCCCGATGTTCTTCCATCTCCGCCTCCTTGTGGATCTGGTCAATGGTCTTGGGACCCTGATCCCCCCGGCGCGGCACCCAATTGCTCTGTGGGAACAGGAAGCCATTCAAGATTGTCAGGAAGTGCCAGGTAAGGCAATGTTGGCAACTGGGACAACAGGATGACAGTGCAAAGAAAGGGACATACCTGTCGCAAATCCAGCACATCCTGCAGCATAAAGCGGATGCGAGAGGACGTCTTCTTTTCTTTAATAATTTTTTCCATCTGGTTGAAATACTGATCCATTCGGGGCTAGGAAGAAGCACAGAGACCAGGTCACAAACTTTTAACCTCTTACCAACACTGTGGCTCAGCAGCCCAGATCTGGCAACCTAACAAGGATGTCGTCAGTGGACAGGGGCCCACAGGCTTCAACTACCCACTCCACACCTGGGGAGCCTTACCTTGGCCTTTGCAAAGTCCAGGTCCTTGCCAATGGTGGTGAGCAGACGGCAGAGGCATTCCAGGGACTCTTCATCATGGTTCTTGAGTAGTTTGACCACGCAGTCATGCATTATTGCCTCAGTTAACATCTTGAGCTTGAACAACTCGCCAATAAACTTGATGTTTCCTAAAGAGCGTCGCCGGGCTATGTCCCGAGCCTCTTCTAGCTCCTCCTTCAGGCGTCCCCGTTCCTCTGCCTGCCAGGCACAGAAGGACCATGTCAAAACAACACCCAGCCACTTGACCACAAGGGTTCTCTCCCTGGTATCTGGTTACCCAACCTAGCAGGAAGCACGTATGTCCAAGTCAGACACTCTGCAAGTTCAGCTGTCCCCATCCATCCCAAATTCTACACTGGGTAGCATCTGGGTGGGAGGAGGGTGATGAGCAGGGGGCAGAACTGGCAGCGGGTTCTCTCACCGTAGCAGCTTCATCCATCTCTTTTTGCTTTTTTTCAAAAACTTCATCATCATCTTTGTCCTTCTCAAACTCCTTCTGACATCGATTCAACAACAGTTTTCGGAAATTAACAGTTACTGTTGGCTTTTCTGTAGTGGGCACTTTCAGCTGTAGGGCAAAAAAAGTGTCACACTGAGACCAGTCCAGGGCAGGGAAAGCCTTCCAAGTGTCCAACTACCTGACCCAACAGACCTCTCTCTGGCTTTGGTCCTGCCCCCTCCTAGCTGCCATCAACAGCACAGGCTGAGGGGAACCAAGACGCTGACACCAGGAGCCTCGGGAAGAGAAGCAGGAGGCTAGATGACGAGGTTTAGAAAAGCGTGGACACTAACCGCCATGAGGCAGCGGCACATGTTGGCGTAGGCCACAGAGAAGTTGGGCTCTGAAATGGCCTTCTCAAAGATGAGGTCAATGACCCCTTTCAGGCGTTCCTCGGTGTCGATGGCCAGCTGTGTCACTTGCTTCATCAGCTGCTGGAACATCTGGGGTGTGAGCTTATTCAAGATGGAGCGTACCCTGCGGAACAGGTCCTGTGGGAGAGGGGACAGAAAAGACACAGGAGCCAGTGAGGTTCTCAGACAGAGGCTGCCAGGGGACGAGAGACTGGTGGTGGGGACTAAGGTAAGGCTGGACGAAGTAGGCTCAGACAGCAGACCCTGAGAACCAGGATTGGAGAGCAAACAAGGGACTTGCCAATACCTGGGTTTTGGTGCCATCAGCATCTTCTTCCCCTCGTTCCTTATCAGCTGCTGTCCGCTTGCTGCTGGGTTTCCAGGCCTTCTCTGCTTTGTTCAGTTTTATATCTTCTGTCATTAACACTGTGGCAATGATCTTGCGTGGTTCTTTTCGGGGGCCCTGCTGAGAGCGCCTGGGTCCCAAGCCAGCCTGCTAGGCAAGGGAGGAGGACAAGTGAAGACGCGAACCTCACACAAAGACACCTGACTGTATTACTGAACATCTGCAGGGCAGACCTCTCACCCGCTCCACAGAGACACCCCAAGCCCCTGTCCCTTAGCCAGCCCCACTCACCGGCCCGCGGGGCAGCTCCCCACCTGGCCCACCCCTTGGGGGCCCACGACTGCTGAGGGCTGGTCGGCCAAGGTTGGCAAAGGACGGAGTGAAGTCTGGGCCACAGTTTATGCCAGGTAGTCTTGAGGGATCCAGTGGCCGCAGTGGTGTTTTATTGGCCTACAAGGAAGGCACAAGAAGTCTCGCAAGTAGCCTAGGACTACTGACCACTACTCCCATACCTCAGGCTCTTCTAAGCCCAGCTCAAATTTACCCTCCTCCCCTCATACCACCAACCTTGTCCAGCACCACATCAGTGATATGGGGCAACCCCTCCGGCTTCTGCATACTGGCAAAGATGAACTGAAAGCCAAGCAGGAACTCACGGTCATAGCGCTTTTTCTCCTCAAGGTTTAGCGGCTTCCACTGATCTGCAAGAGAGGATGCCTCGGTCATACTTCTGTCTTCTGGGACCCTGCCAAGACACTCAAACATTCTCATTCCTTCCCTCAGTATACCTGACTTGTAGTCGTACTTCTGCTCCCCAGGCTGAATGTTCTCAGCGTTGTGGATTTTGTCCTCCTTTGAGTCCCAGGTCTCCTCAGCCTCCTCGGGCCGTTGGGACACACTGCTGCCCTCAGACTCTAGGCCTGGACTGCTGCCTACAGGAGGATGATTCTCCACCTCTGGTACTGCTGGGTTCACCTGTAACCAAAGAACATACAGTTTCAGCTACACGGTGAACACAAGTCCATACCCACACTCTGCCCTTCCCTTTTCCCCTTCCCTGCTCCAATACCTCTTTGAAGGCATCTAGGAGGTCTCCCACAGCCTCCTTCTTATTTAGCTCCTTAATCTTCCGTCTCCTCTTTGGCACAGATACTGCCAC
>PVJO010030180.1:0-15830 GCA_004026905.1 Hystrix cristata
ACTCAGAAAGAAATTAGGGAAAAATTACCATTCACAATAGCACCCAGAAAAGGTAAATACTTAGGAGTTAACATAAATAAGGAAGTGAAAGACCTCCGCAACAGAAACTACAGCACACTGAAAAAGGGAATCAAAGAGTGTATCAGAAAATGGAAAGATATCCCCTGTTCCTCAATAGCCAGAACCAATGTAATCAAGATGGCCACATTTCCAAAACTGATATACAGATTTAATCCTAACAAAACTAGAGAAAATCCTAAAATTCATATGGAACCAGAAGAAACCTAGAAAAGCAAATGCAATCCTGGGCAGTCAGAGCAAGGCAGGAACATCATAATACCAGACTTCAAGTTAAACAAATTTATAGTGACAGCACAGTAATGGCAAAAAACAAAAAGTCAAACAAACAAAAAACAGACCCAAGGATCGATGGAACAGAATGCAGGATGCAGAACCAACTCCAGGCACATTCAGTTACCTGATCACTGATAAGGGGACAAAAAATTGAATGGAGGAAAGATAGCCTCTGTAACAAATTGTGCTGAGAAAACTGGCTATCCACATGCAGAATACTGAACCTGCACACATACTGCTCATTGTGCACTACACTAAAATTGAAATGTTAAAAGAGACAAGACCTACTGGAGGGTAAAACAGGTAAACCTCTTGAAGATATCCGCGTACAAAAGGACTTTCTGCGCAAGAAATAATACCAAGACTCAATAAATGGTAATGTATCAAATTAAAAAGCTTCTACACCAAAAAAAAAAACCACCAAAAACAAAAACAAAAACCAACAGAGCAAAGAGATGACCTATGGAGTGGGGAAAATTTTTTGCCAGCTATTCATCAAACAGAGGACTAATACCTAGAATATATAAAGAATCTCCAAAAATAAGACCTCTAAAACAAAAGACCCAATCAAAAAATGGGCACATGAAATGAACAGACACTTCTCAGAAGAAATACAGACGGCCATTACATGAATAAGTATTCAACATTATGGGTCGTTAGAGTAATGCAAATTAAAACAAATTTTAAAAGTAAGATTCCACCTTACTGCAGAAAGAATGGCAATCATCAAGAAATCAAATAATAACAAATGCTGGCAAGGTTATGGGGTAAAGGGAACCGTTCTACATCATTGATGGGAATGTAAACTAAGATAGCCACTTTGGAAATCAGTATGGAGTTTCTTCAAAAAACTAAAACTAGAAGTTATATTGACATGGCTGCTTATTCCCCTTCTAGGCATGTTCCCAAAAGAGTTAAAAATGTATTACAGTGTTACATGTATACCCATGTTCACATCAGCTTAATTCACAATAGCTAATCTTGGAAGTGGTCTATCTGCCCCCCCCAACAGATGAATGAAGAAAATGTGGCATTTGTACACAATGGAGTACACACAATGGAGTACTATTCTGCCAAAAAGAAGGATAAATTTGAGTCATTTGCAGGAAAATGGATGCACCTTGGGAACATAATGTTAAGCGAAATGAATCACACACTCAGCTTCTATAAGAAATCCATTATAAATGAAGAGCAAAATAATAGATAGGGGAAAAAAGGGTTCCTAGGAGTTCTTGGGTTATGAATCAAAACATCGTGACCTTATCTCCGCATATGCAATGTTTGTAGTATCTAAAACATTTTTTTGAAGTGTATAAGCTTTAGACTTCACTAACCAGGGTTCTCTCCCCATTTGTGATAATAGTACTTTGTATTCTGTCAAGTATATTTACCTTTGTACAGGGAAAAAAACCTGCAAAAGCATAAGATACTTAGTAGCACATGTAATGATTTCAAGGTTATAACAAATTAAGATAAATGAGTCCCAAAATGGAGGAGCAGTGAGTGCCCAGCAACTCAGATTGTCCAGGACAAAGTGTCTAGAGTCTGGAAAACAGTAACTTGGAAAAGAATCAAAGTGAGTGGAGGGGCACACAGAAATCATGGGGAAACTGTCAGAGGAGAAGAAAATAGGATTACATGATACAGAAGAAAGATCACACCATGGGAGAGCTGCCACCTGGAAGGCAAAGTGAAACTAACAACTTTTCTGCTCAGGGAGAACTGGAGAAGGGAACCAGGACCAGAAGAGTCTTCTGCAGTCGGAGCCAGCAGGGAAAACACAAGATACTGCTTCCTAAAAGCCCTTCCACAGTCAACAGTGGGTGAGTGACCTCGGTATAAGCATCCGAGGCAACAGTTATGGAGCAGAAGCTACTGGGCACGTCACTGTAGGGAAGGGCTGAGTGTTTGAACCAGGACCCTAGAACAGTCTCTTGGCTGCTTCACAATGCCAAGTTCCCAGAGTGGATGAGGGAAAAGACAGTCACAGGAGACTGCCAGCAGTTACTGGGGGGAGTCCCATGGAGAGGCAGGGGCTGGTGAACATGAACCCGGCACTCATGGTGAGAGGCCAGGTTCAGCCTGAGCTACCCAGGTTGGAAGCTCACACTGGCCCCATGTGCCCACTGTAAGTAGGTCCCTAACCCAGCATCGTTCTGGACTGCCACTGTAGACTTTAACCTGAACAGACACACGTCCTGGCTTGAGCTCTGCTCCTTAACTCTAGGCTGAGGAAAAGAGCCGTTATGTCCAAAACAATAAAACAAACTTTCTTCTTCTAATCCTTGATTGTATTTTTTTTTCATTTTTTTATTTAAAAAAAAATTTTTACTCTTTTCTGCTTCCCTCATTCTGCAAGTTTTCTCAATTTTTATTTCATTACTTTACTCTTATTTCTGTTATGAGTGGGTCTCTGTATGTGTGCTTCTCTTCTTTTTGCCTCTTTTCTCCCAACATAGTTTAGAGGGTAAGGAAATTCTCCTTTGTCCCTTTGTATCCCTCCTAATTTTAACCATATCTCTTAGCTTGACTTCTTTATCCTGTGTCTTATTCATTCTCCATATTTCTTTTCTTTCCTCATTCCCTTTTCATTTGCCTTCTGTCATGGTTTGTGTCTAGATGTCCCCCCAGAGCCTCATGTGGTAAGAGGTGGTTGGATCAGAGATGGCTGGATCTACAGTACGTGATGCTGGGATTAAGGGCATGTGATTACTAAATCAACGCACTGATTGGTTTGGCACCGCCCCAGTCCTAGCAGCCTGGGTAAGATATAAGGCACAAGAAGAAGCTGTTTAGGCCCTTTTTTTACCCCCTTGCTTACTTTGCTGACTTCTGGCTGTCTGCCATGCCACCCTGCCCTGGATCCAGCTGACTGCGGACTAAAACCTCTATAAACTGTGAGCTAAATAAAGCTCTCTTCCCTTAACTTTGGGTGTCAGAGATTTTGTCTCAACAATGAGAAAAGTGACTAAGACACCTTCCTTTAACTTTTTCTCTAATATTTGTATCAATCTAAAATATTTTCCCATCCCCATTCTTCACTACCAATTTTATACGTAGTTTTTCCCGTTATTCCTTCTCAATATGTAACATACCCTTACCATCAAAGGGATCCTTTGCCCCTCTCCTGTTCCCTTCTTCCCATACTACAGAGCAGAGGACTTACCAAAAAAAACAAAACAAAACAAAAAAAAAAAACAAAAAAAACACAACTTTTTTCTTTTTTTCTCTTCTCCCCCACCACTCTGACATTATCTGGTCCCCAATCCCCTGGGCTTTAGTTAACTGATTTTATAAAATTACTGTTGAATTACTGTTTTGCAGCAACAGAAAAGACTAATGCGGTGGCTACTACACTTAGTACACACATTACTTGTGGGTCAAGACTTGGGTTGTTATGAAGCTTACACCATGCATTTCTCCTCGAGGATAAAGCTAGACCCAAAACAGGGTCTCATGGTATGTTATTTCTCAAGTAGCCCTGATAGATACCACTCCATCATATTAGCCTGTTACGGCTGTAGCTGAATTGATTGCACAGAAGTAATCCAGACTCAGTGGACAATTTAGTAGCAGTGAACCTGTCTGCAGAATCCAAATCACACCCACGGAGAGGGACAGTAAAAGTTCATAACCCAAGAACTCAGACTGGATCAGACTTTGCAAGAGTGCCTGCAAACTGGCAATAAGTCCTGAATCTGAGTTAACTTCAGTTTTGCACTAGAGGGATCAGAAAAGTTACTGGGATGTGAGCACTCAATCTCTGGCAAAGAAGCTACTTGGGAATCACATATGCAGTGTCTCACTGGAATATGTAATCTATGTTCCCATGGAACATCTTACTGGTTTAAATTTTTGTGTGTTTCTTGACTTATTTAGTAATGTGTTTATGTTCTTTCATGGTTTCCTGTGTTTATTAGGTGGTCACTTTTGTGTATTTGTTCTTTCATTGGCTTTGATTTAATAGGTGTCTAGGTTCTCTCCTAGACACAAACTCCTACTCCCAAGTTATTAAATTACCCATACTTAATTCCTTCACAGTCACTCCTAGCTTTACTAGTATTATTCCTCCATCCTCTCTACCCTAAGCCTTTAACTCTTCCACCTTAACTAGCTTATTGTCCTCCAAAGAGCAAGTTCTGACAATGGCATAGCTTTCCTCAATCACAGCATAAACCCTTCTCCCGTATCTTACCCTTGCCCCCATAAAATATCCTCTGAAAAGTCTCAATACTAATCCTTCAAATCAACTAAAAGTACTCCAATCCTTTCTTCTCATCTACCACTATTTGCTCCCTCAAACCTCCCCCTTAGTGTCTAACATTCCTCATCCAACCATCTCCAATTCTCCCCACCCCACCTTACCTACCCTCATTGCAGAGCACCTCAAATAATAAGCTATGATAGTGTGCATGGAAAACAAAGGGGGTAAGAGTAATGACAACGACTATCATACAGAAGTGTTGTTAAGATTGAATCTGTGGATACTGTTATAAATAGAACTAACTCAGCAGAACATAGGGACAAGAGTTGAAATCACTAGCACTGGACATTTAAAGCTGAAAATTATTCACAAGGAGGCTACATCCTACTAAAAATCTTTGTATTAGCAATAAACTCCACTAATTTCTCTAGTCCCCAAACTGCAGTAATTCCTCCAGAAAAGAGGCAGGGGAAAGAGGGAGTTATATATACTTTTTCAAAAAAGTTATGTGTGTGTGTGTGTGTGTATGTGTGGTGTGTATACACACAAACAAACAAACAGATACATGTAACAGAATGGGGAAACAAGGAAAGAGAAAGATCTGTGAACACCGTCCCCACCCCCAACTCTCCCAAGGCAGACCAAGGAGCCACCAAGGGGAAGAAAACAAATACCAGGTAGCAGAAAGCTATGAAAAGGTCTTAGAAGTGATGAAGAAAGTAGATGAGTTCAAAGAGGAAATGAACCAAAAGTTCACAGCAATTTCGCTCAGTATGTCCAAGAGTGAATTTCTGAGAAACAGGTAAAAAACTGGACGAGCGAACCAAAATGGTTCAAAATTTGAATGACAGACTCAACAAGGCTATGGAATTCTCCAAAAATAAATGTCAGACAGAAACACTTCAAATAAAAACTTAAAATTCATACATTTCAGAAAAGACCCATGTGAAGACAAGTGTCTGAAATTGAAGACAAAATAGTGAATTACAATAAACAGCTCAAAGAAGCCAAAAACAAAATCAAGAGACAAAAGAAGGCTATCAACCAGTTAACAGATGACAAGAAGATTAATCTGAGGCTAATCAGAGTTAGAGAAAAACTAGAAGACAGAACACATGGATTCACTAACATGCTTACAGAAATCATGGAAGAAAATTTCCCAAATATAAGAAAAGAGTTTAAAATACAAGTGACACTTATAGAACACCAAACAAATGATGAAAAGAGAAACTCACCAAGGCATGGCCTTATTAAATTCTCAGGTATCCAGCAAAAAGCAGAATTTTAAAGTCAGACAGAGAAAAACAATCACATATAAAGGTAAACCAATTAGAATCACAGCAGACTTCTCAGGACAAACCCTGAAAGCCAGAAGAGCTTGGAGTGAAGTATCTGAAGCCCTAAAACCAAATAACTTCCAACCCAGATTAATTTGCCCAGCAAAGCTATCCTACAAAGTAGATGGAGAAATAAGGTATTTCCATGAAAAAGACCAGGTCAGAAGATATATGAGGGCTAGCTAAACCAGCTGGAGAGAAAAAACTCTAGAATATTCTCAATGGAAACATAGGACTGGATGCACCTGAAAACATGGAGGAAACTAGTGAGCTCAGTGGATAAACAACAACAACAACAAAAAAATCAGAAAAAGTAAAACGAGTGATAAACCAACAGATAAAGAAGACAATGACAGTAAACAACCAACATATCTCAGTAATATCTCTCAATTTTAACAGTACAATCTTCCAATCAAAAGACGCCGACTGAATCAAAAAACAAAATCCAACAATCTGCTGCATCCAAGAAACCCATCTAATCCAATTTTCATAGACTTAAAGGATGGGAAACAACATTTCATTCACCAGGATCCAGAAGACAAAGAGGGGTAGCAATTCTAACATCAGACACGGTAAATTTCAAGTTAAAACGGATTAGAAGAGACAAAGAAGGTCACTACATACTAGTTATGGGAACAAGCCAACAAAAAGAGATAACACTGATAAATGTATACGCACCAAATACTGGCTCACCTACTTTCATAAAACAAAAACTACTGAAATTAAAAGATCAAATAAATATTAACACAACCATAGCAGGGGACTTTAACACTCTACTTTCGCAGAAACAGATCAACTAAACAAAAAGCCAATAAAGAAACTTCAGAGCTGAACCACACTCCTGAACATATGGACTTAATAGATATAAACAGAGTATTCCACCCTTCCACAGCAGACTATATATTCTTTTCAGTAGTACATGGTACTTTTTCCAAAAAAGATCACATACTAGTCCACAAAGTCTGCCTAAGTAAACATAAAAGAACTGCAATTACCCTATGCATACTATCTGACCACTGTGCAATGAAAATAGAATTCAACGACAGAAGAAAAGTTGGAAAAAGGCAAAAGATCCCGGAAAATTAACAACATACTTCTAAACAACCAATGGGTCACAGAAGAAATTAAAAATTTCAGGAAGTTAATGACAATGACTGTACAACTCAACAAAACCTTTGGGACACTTTGAAAGCAGTTCTAAGAGGAAAATTCATGCAATCAATGTTAGGAACATGCAATCAACATCAGGAAAACAGAGCAGGCCCAAATAAAAACTTTATGAGAAATCTTGAGATACTTGAGAAACAACAACAAACCAGCCCCAAACTGAAACTGAGGGAAATTATAAAAATGAGAGCAGAAATTAAGGACATTGAGACTAAAAAAAAAATGTAAACAAATCAATGAAGAGCTGGTCTTCAAAAGAATAAATAAAACAGACAATTCCTTAGCAAGACTCAGTAAGAGGAGAGAAAAGACTCACATAAATGCAATTAGAAATGACAAAGGTGAATCATGACACTGTCGAAATCCAGAAGATTGTTAGTAACTACTCTGAAAAGTTATATTCCAACAAAATAGTAAATATTGAAGAAATGGACAGATTTCTGACACATATGAATTACCAAAACTAACCCAAGAAGGCATAAATATACTTAACAACCCAATCACAAATAAGGAAATCAACTCAGTATTAAAGAATACACAAATAAAAAAAAGCCCAGGACCTGACAGATTCACGGCTGAATTCTACAAAACCTTTAAGGATGTTATATCACCATTACTCCTCAAGATACTCAAAGAAATTGAAAAGGATGAAAGGAAGCCAATATCACCATGATCCCAAAACCAGATAAAGACCCAAATGAAAAAGAAAACCACAGGCCAATCTTTTTAATGAACATTGACGCAAAAATCCTCAACAAGATATTAGCAAACAGAATGCAGCATATTATCAAATTGCTGATACACCATGATCAAGCAGATTTCATCCCAGAGATGCAAGGATAACCCAACATATGTAAGACTATACATGCAATACATCACATAAACAGGAGCAAGGTCAAAAACCACATGATCATATCAAAAGATGCAGAAAAGGCTTTCAACAAAATCCAACACCCCTTCCTGATAAAAACCCTGAAGAAAACAGGTATAGAAGGACCAGATCTGACTATGATAAAGGCTATCTATGTCAAACAAATAGCCAGCATCACACTAAATTGGGGCAAAACTGAAAGTATTCCCCCAGGTACAAGACAAGGATGTCCACTATCCCCTCTGCTATTTAACATAGTACTTGAAACATTAGCCAGAACAATTAGGCAAGAAGAAGAAATAAAAGGGATACACAGAAGAAAGAAAGAACTCAAGTTATCACTATTTACAGATGACATGATAATCTACATGGAAGAGCTAAAGAACTGCACCAAAAAACTCTTATAACAATCAACTTCAGCAAAGTAGCAGGATACAAGATCAACACACAAAACTCATTAGTATTTCTGTATACCACCAATGAACGGAATTAGCAGAAATTATGAAAACAACACCATTCAGTCACTTGAAGAAAAATAAAATACCTACAAATTAACCTAACCAAAGAAGTAAAAGACCTCTACACTCTGAAAAAGAAGACTAAAGAGGACATCGGAAAAGATGCCCCTTGCTCCTGGTTAGGCGGAACCAATATTGTCAAAATAACCACATTTCCAAGACTTATACAGATTCAATGCAGTTCTAATAAAAATACCAACAGCATACTTTACAGATCTAAAGAAAAACGTCCTAAAATTTATATGGAACCAAAAGAAACCCCAAACAGCAAAAGTAATTCTGGGGAATAAGAGCAAAGCAGGTGGCATAGCAATACCAGACTTCAAGGAATACTACAAAGTAACAGTGATAAAAACAGCATGGTACTGGAACAAAAACAGATATGCAGACCAACAGAACAGAACTGAAGATATAGAAACCTCCCCAGACATATTCAAATATTTGATCTTTGACCAAGGGTCCAAAAGCGTATGTTGGAGAAGATAGCTTATTGAAGAAGTGGTGTTGGGAAAACTGGTTATATGTTTGTAGAAGAATGACACTGCACCCTTACCTCTCACCATGTACTAAAATAAAATCAAAGTGGCTCGAAGATCTAAACATTAAAACAGAAACATTAAATCTTCTGGAAGACAAAATAGCTAAAACACTTGAAGACACAGGAGTAGGAAAGTACTTTCTAAATAGAACCTCAATTGCAAGAATCAACAACAGAACCTCAAAGCAAGAATCATCAACAGAACCTCAAAGCAAGAATCAACAACAGAACCTCAAAGCAAGAATCAACAAATGGGATTATATCAGACTGAACAGCTTCTGCACAACAAAAGATTCAACTAGTAGAGTGAAGACACGACCTACAGAATGGGAAAAAATTTTGCCAGGTACTCGTCAGACAGAGGACTAATATCTAGAATACACAAAAAACTCAAAAAAAATTAAACCATCTAAAAATCAAAATCCAGTGAAGAAATGGGCTACAGAAATGAACAGACACTTCACAGAGGAAGAAATAAAAATGGCCAACAAATGTATGAAAAAATGTTCAACATCTCTGGCAGGTAGAGAAATGCAAATTAAGGCAACACTAAATTCCATCTTACTCAGGAAAGAATGGCAATCATTAGGAAATCAAACAGTAACAAATGCTGGTGTGGCTGTGGTAGAAAAAGAAATTCTTCTACATTGTTGCTAGGAATGCAAACTAGTACAACCATTATAGAAACCAGTACAGAGATTTCTCAAAGTACTGAAATTAGAAATTCCATATGACCCAGCTATTTCTCTGCTAGGTATCTTCCCCAAAGAGCTAAAGTCATCATACTACAGTGATACTTGCATACCAATGTTTATAGCAGCACAATTTGTAATACCTAAATCCTGAAAGCAGCCTGTGTACCCACAACAGATGACTGGATAAAACAAAATGTATCTATAAAAAACAGAATACTATGCAGCTACAAAGAAGGACAAATTAGAGGCATTTGTAGGAAAATGGGTGGATCTGGAAAACATAATGCTGAGTGAAATAAATCAGACATGCAAGCTTGAATTCTATACGGTATCCTTCATTTGAGGGAGGCAAAGTACAAACAAACAAAACAGTTAAGAGATAGAAAGAGACAAGGGGACAGATCTTGTCCAACAGAGAAAGGGTCCAAGAGAACAGGGAAGGTGTAAGGGGAAAGGGAATGGGAAATGAGAGGAATAAAGATATGACAAATATGAGAACCTAAAAACCCAAATTTTAAAAAACACAAGCTCACTTCAATAACAGGGGACACTACAGTTAACTTTATGCAGTTGTGACTTAATGCCACATCGTGTTCATTTATAGTGTTTGTAATTACATGCAAATGGCACCAGATATTATGATCTGCAAGTTCATGTAAATTTGGATAAATTTTAAGTTTTATAATAAAAAAATGAAAATATGGTATCTATATATAATGGAATACTACCCTACTATAAAGAATGATAGACTTGAGACGTTTGTGGGAAAATGGATGCACCTGGAAATACAATGTTGAGTGAAATAAACCAGACACACAAGCTTAAACACCATATAGTATCTCTCACTGGAGTAAGGCAAAGTACAAAGTTAATAAAAAAAGGATGGATGAAGGTGACTAAGAGATGGATCTCTTGCAACAGGGAAGTGGTCCAACGGAAAAAGTGCAAAGGACGAGGAGGAGAAGGGGAAATAAGTAGAATAAAGATATGCCACATACAGGAACTTAATAACCATGATTAACATAAACATATGCCATAACATGAGCTAAGATTAATAATATGAACAAGAATGAAAATGGGATAGGGAAATTGGAGGAGAAGGGAGAGGGAGAGAAGGGGAAGGAGATTAAAAAAAAAAAGAAACAAGCTGTGGTATCTACACATAACCACTCCTCAAGATGATTGTAAACTGCATGAATTGCAAACAGGTACGAATAAAAAATTTTTTTAAAGTATAGCAAATTAAATTCTCAAAACAAGCCAGCATTAGAGCCACCAAAAAAATAGTAGAATGTCAAAACAAGAAAAAAACTTCACACATTTAGCCTACATCTGCTTCAGTTCAGGTGGTACTCTTTAAGAATAAACAACATAAAAATAAATGTCTAGAGAAGATAACTAAAATATGACAGCTCTGGAAACCGTACCATATTCAAAAAGGTAAAGTGGGAAGAATGTTTAACCTAGAACAACAATGTAAGGAAAATGTTGGCAGTTATCTTTAAACAGGGTAGACTATTCTGCAGAGAAGCAGAATAACCTATGAACAAAGGTATTCAAACAAAGCCCAATGACTTCTTGTGGGTTTTTTGTTCATCTGTATGTTTAACTCAAGGATTTACTTAGTGTTAAACACAGTGTAGAATAAGACAAATTCCTACCTGTACATTTTAGTGGGAGAGACAAAACAAATAAAATATTTAGTATGCTAAATGTTGAAAAATGTTACAGAGGAAAATTAACCATCTGGCTAACAAGTAGTGAAAAAATGGGTAAAATGCTATCTCATACAGGTTGATTAGGGAAAGCCTTCTGTAGGGTAACACTGAATTAACCATCTTAAAGAAGCAAGGGAGAGAAGTTTATGGATAGCAATGCTAAGCATTCTAGGTAAAATACAACAAATATCAAAATCCTAGGGCAGAGGAGCATGCATGTTTTGTCCAAGGAACAACAAGAGAATGTGGTTAGAATAGAGCAACATGCAAAGGAGCAGCTGAAGACAAGGAGGTAATAGATGATGATAATACGTAGCACCTTTAAAACTAAGGTAAATAACTGGTCTCTTCTTTTGAGTGAATGGGCCACTATGTAGTTTTGAGCAGAGGTGGCAGCAAGGGGAAAAGAAGAAGCCAGTAAGGAGACCTAATAATCTACAGGACATGTGATATGGCTTGTACCACAGTGCCAGCGAAGGTGATGAAAAGGACTCAGACTTCAGATGTGTTTTGAAAATACGGTCACCAGGATTCGTTGGCAGATTCAATGTTAGGTGCTTGTTAGAGAGTAAGAGTCCAGGATAACCCAAAAGAATTTTGACCTGAGCAAACAGAACAAAAAGAATGATGGAAGAGCAAGAGAAATGGTAAGTATCCAGGTAAATATAATCAACTGTTCTCATCTTGAGTCCCTTTAAAATGGGAATTAAAAGCAAATGTTAACAATACTTTCTGATAAGAAATACGTAGGTACAATACAAGACAATTACAACACAAAGAGGGAAGAATAAAGGGACCTACCTGGCAGTAAAGTCTCTATATTTTCACTTGAACTCATAAAATTTTTACTCTCAATATACTGTGAAAATTTAAGCATGTATACTGTAATCCCTAGAGCTATCACCTAAAAAGTAGTCAAAAGCACAATAAATTAAAACTAAATACTAAAAAACTTCAAGTACTCAAAGAAAAAGGCTACAGAAGAACAAAAACAAGGAACAGAAAATAAAATGGTAGTTCTAAATCCAAGTATATCAATAGGTAAAATGAGAGATGCAGAAAAAAGTATTACAATGTTTAATTATCTCAGAAAAGAAAGGTCTGAAATCAATCACCTGAATTTCTACCCTAATAAACTAAAGAGTCAGGCATGATGGTGCATGCCTGTAATGTCAGCACTTGGGAGGCTGAGGGAAGCGGACAGCTGTGAGTTCAAGGCAGATCTGCACCACAAAGTGAGACCCTGTCACAAAAAAGAAAAAAAGAAAAAAAAATTGAACTACATAGCAAGACCCTGTCTCAAAAAAAAAAAAAAAGAAACAGTAGAAACCAATAAAAACAGAAAACAAAAATGAGTATAATTAAATCATTTTTTGAAAAGATCAGTAAGATTTAAAATTCTAGCAAGACTGATGAAGTAGATAAACTGCATAGCCCTAGAGCACTATTTAAGGAAACTGAATTTGTAGTTTAAAGCCTTCCAGAAAAGAAACTTCCAACTCCACTCACTTCCAACTTCCAGTCACTCCTGGTGACTTATAAATATTTAAGTAATATTGTAACACTAAATCATCAACAATCTTTTCTCCAAAAAATGGAAGATGAGCACTTCCCAACTCATTTTATGAGTGTAGCATTACCTTAACACCAATACAAGACAAAAATCACAGAAAATAAAGTTATATACTGACTTGATCAAAATAATAAATTTATGACACATTCAACTATACCAGAGGATACCATGCAGCAATAAAAAGGAGCACACTGGTATTTCACTCTGCTTTTTGAATGAATCTTAAAAAGGCATTATACTGAATGGAAAAAGACAATCTCAAAAAGTTACATATTATACAACTGCATTTATATGACATTCTTGAGTCAAAACCATAGTTGAGGAACTTGGCAGCAGTAATGTGGGTTAGAAGAAAGTATGAGTATAAAGATACCCTGAGGGAGTTTTTGGGCACATGGAAACCTGCGGTGGTGTTGGTAACAAAAATCTAGCTATGTATTAAAATTCATTAAAAAAAAAAAAAGAAAGAAATTTGACAGAATAAACACTGAAAATGTTTAAAAAAATTCATAGAACTATACACCCAAAAAGGTCGATTCTACTGTATATTAGTAATAAATTTTTTAATGCTAAAACCAACATGAGAGAGAAACTACAGACTAGAATATAAATAAACATTTTCAACAAAGGTGCTTTTTCAGTCAGACACAAATTTAAATATCACATTGTGTCTCTGGTATGAGAAACAGAAAGAGTAAATAACGACCAAAATGTGTGATATATATTGAGGAAAATGAAGAAATTGTTCAAGTGGGAAGGAGAAAAAGGAGGGAGAGGGAAAGGAAGGGAGAGACAAGAAAAAAAAGAGAATCAAAGGAAAAAGTGGAAAAAAAGAGGGGAAGAGGGGTTGAAGGGAGGGGAGGGAAATGGGAAAAAAAGTAGATGCAAGATATATCACATACATGTACAAATTCCCTATGATGAATTTTATTACCTGTATCTAAAATGTACCACTAAAATTTTAAAAAGGTACTTTTTCCACTGACAACTTCATAGTCTTTTAATGGTTCCAATTATCACCAAAACACACAGCCTACTCAAATTATAACTCCACAGGTATTTACATTTTCTATCTGTAGTTCCTACATTTGCAAGAGCACTGAATGCTTGTAGAGACTGGGAGCACTTGCTAGCATGCACCAGGCCCGGGGTTCAATCACCAGCAACACAAAACAACAAAACAGGCACAATTTAACAAAGTCTAAATTACGGAAATAGATCAGTTCCTAGCCCCCAGTATGAGTACACAGCTGGCCACTTTTGCATTCACTACAGCTGGCTCCCAAGATAGCTTACACTCTATATAAAAAAACGTATCTATACTGCAGCAATGTATTTAAAAATGGACACATACAACAGCTTCTAAAAATATATGTCTACTGAGTTATAATTGTCCTATCTGAAAGACTTTTTCATAAGATTTTCAGGGGAATGACAGCTTAAAAAAATTTTAAATTATTAATATTTATTCTCCATTAGAAGGGTAGTTTTTTCAGATCACAGCACAATGAAATTAGAACTCAAAGCCAAAAAAAAAAAAAACCACACAAATTATGTAAATATACTAAAACTAAACAATACAGTCTTAAATAGACAGTGGGGCACAGAAGAAATCAAGGAAGAAGTAAGACAGTTTCTAGAGCGAAACAATAACACCAATAGGACATATCAGAACTTATGGGACACAATGAAAGCGGTCCTAAGAGGGGCAATTATATCTGTGAAAGCTCACATCACAAAAACAAAGTGAGCCCAAAGACCCTACTGATGCACCTCAAAGTCCTAGAAAAACAACAAAAATCTAAACCCAAAGCTAGTATAAGGAAGGAAAATATAAAGAACAGAGCAGAAGTCAATGAAATTGAGACCAAAAAAGAATGAATCACAGTTGGTTGTTCAAAGAAATAAAATAGACAAACACTTAGCCAACATAAGCAAAAATCAGGGAGAAAAGATCCAAATCAATGGAATTAGAAATGAAGCAGGAGATATCACAATGGACACTGACAAAACCAAAAAAGATTAACGACCACTTCACAAACCTGTATGCCAGTATATTGGAGAATTCAGAAATGGATACGTTCCTAGATACATATGAATTACCAAAACTAAACCAAGATTTGAAAACCCGTAATAATCCAATTAACAAGCAATGAAATTGAAATAGTAATAAAAAACCTACCAACTAAGAAAAGCCCAGATTCAGATGGGTTTACTACTGAACTACACAAAAACTTTTGGGAAATTCTAACACCAATAGTTCTCAAGATATTTAATGAACTTGAAAAGGGAAGGAGTACTCCCCAAGTCATTCCTGGAAGATATCACTACTCTGATGCCTAAACCAGAAAAGCATCCAACCAAAAAAGAGAACTACGTACCAATCTCTTTCACGAACACAGACACAAAAATTGTCAGCAGGATACCAGCAAACAGAATACAAAAATCATCAAAAAGATAATAAAACATCATGACCAAGTAGGCTTCATCTCAAGGATGCACAGATGGTTCAACATACACAAATCGATAAATGTAATACACCAAATACATGGAAGCAAAGACAAAAATCACATGATCATCTCCACTGACACACACAAAGCATTTGACAAAATCCAACACCCATTCATGATAAAAACCCTGAAGAAAATAGGTACAGAAGGACCTTATCTCAATCTGATAAAAGCCATTTATGACAAAGGGTCAACATCATATTACATGGGGAAAGCCTGAAAGCTTTCTAAAATCAGGAACAAGCATGTCCATCATCATCATTCCTGTTCAACATAGTATGTAAAACATTAGCAAGAGCAATTAGGCAAGAAAAAGAAGTAACAGGAATGTGTGTATTATTGGCA
>PVJO010030181.1:0-15832 GCA_004026905.1 Hystrix cristata
ACTTGTACAAAGCATCTGAATTCTGCTAGGAAAACACTCAAAGCCACAACTGTATTTTCGCCATCGTGGTACAACAGTCTTGCTTTAAATTGACTCTTGTTTCAAGGCTGAAGATCGGAAAAATATCTACTAGAACCTTCATCCATTCAAATGTTACTATTAGTCCAAGGGAGCAAGAGTCTACCTAACATTTAACCTGGGGAATGTCTTAAATGTAAATTACAAGACCATTCTGTTTCATGGAGTTTTTACAGCTGCACCTGGTTAATGCTTGAGAGTTCTTTTGCTTTAGTTTTGCACGTGTTTTTAGTCTCAGAGTTCATCACACCGTGTTAATTTGATGGAAATTCTGCAACCATGAGAGGCCTACACATGATAGATGTCGCTGCCTACCTGAACCTTTCATTTTAAGAGCAAATCACTCAGAACTGAAGTTAAGTGAGGTTTGTTCATTTTTGCTTGTTTGTTTCGGCTTTTTGTTTTGTTTTAGATAATTTTTAGGATAATGTTGCTACTAATGTTTGACCTGGTTTCTGAACTTGTCATTTCAGGATAGAGCACATTTGTATTGATAAGCTCCTGTCTTTCCCATTCTGAGATTGTTTAAATTCTAGAGCAATTTGAATATCAATGGGCCAGATTTCATTGAGAAAAGTTTTGTTGGAAACATACACATCTGTGGCAATACAATCTTGGCTGTGTAGGTACATGCTTTGACAATTTGAAGAGAAGTCTTTAAAAAAAGAAACAATGTCTGAGCCATAATTTTGAAATTTCACTGAAAACTTTTTTTCTTTTTAAAAATTTAGCTACATTTTAACACTATTTTTTGAAGTAATTATAGATTCATAAGAATTTGTGAGAAAATGCAGAAAGAATTTCGGTAACATATTGCATAACGACAGCATGAAATCAAAACTAGGAAACTGATATTGGTACAATCCAAAGAATTTATTCAGATTTCACCAGTTACACATGTATTTATTTGCATGTGTTTATATGTTTAGGCAGTTTTATCACATGTATAGGTTTGCATAGCTACAACCGCAGTGAAAAATCGTAATTTTTCTGTAATCACAAGGTTCCCTCGTGTTATCCCTTTAAAACCACATCTAGTCTCTCTTCCCCAATCTCCAACCCAGGAAAGTACCAATCTGTAAGTCATCTCTAAAATTCTGTTCTTTCAAGAACATCATACAAATAGAATCTTACAATATATAATCTTTTGAAATTGCTTTTTTTCCTCAGAGGATCTGTGCAGGGAAATGGGGAGAGAAAATCTTGTAGCTGTTGAAGTGGTCAGATCGTGGCACTGTGACATCAGGGTGAGCTGTTTAGACATCAGGTGAACACTGGCTATGGAGGATGCATTAGGAGCTTTGAGCAGGGTGTCTGATTAGGAAGTTCAGTTAAGTAAGGGTTAATCTGGCAATCGTTTCTCCAAAAATCTAGGAGTTGTGGCTTTAAAATGTGAGAATTTATTTTGAATTTCATAGCACTCTCTATTTTCCTATAGAAAATCAAGACTATATGGAAAAGACTCAGTCCAGATACCAGATGCCTCTCCCATGCCATTCTTTTCTGTTTCTTTAGTAAAGCACACGTCACAACCACCATTCCCTGCCTCCCACGAATGGTGGGCAGATTTTGAATCAAAGCAATTCAAGTGAAAGATCAATCTCGTCAACTGATTATATAAAGGCACTGAGTGCATTTGTGTGTGTGTCCGTATGGGGAAAAGTAGGAGGCAGGGGTGGGCCAAAGAAGAGGAAGAGAAAAGCCAACTCTAGTTGTGTTTCAAATAGAAATATTTGGTTGTAGTCCAGAGAAGAGAGCAGCTTGGTTATTTAAAATGCCAAGATTTTAATTTAAAAAAAAATTTTTTTTGGTAACGAGTGTCATCGTCATTTCCACCAACACTCATGGGTGTGGGCTTTCCTCTCTGCCTAAAGAAAACTGGTGAGAGTGGGGAGGTGGAGAAGCCTCTCTAAAAATTAGTTGCTGAGTCAATCTTGTAGCGTTTATTCCACCTCTGCAAGGCACCAGCCAGAAGTCTGGCATCCATGGGATGGTGAGAAAGTGGTAGGAGGGGAGGGAGCTTCCTGGAAGTTGTTAAGCAAATGTGTGCTAGTTCTAATTTGAGAAGGGAACCATGTTTGCATGTGTGCATAGGTGTGTGCACACGGATGAATCCATTCAGAGTTTCTAGAGATGTCTCATTTCTTATCTGTAATCTTCAATTTGGTTGCTGCACCTAGTGTCCCTTTTCCCAAATCCGCTCAATGATCTCTTTAGAAGTATCCTCATTTTAGAGAAAAAAAATTTATTTTTAATTCTGCCAACATTTCAGTTTGTGGTATTTTGAAAAATTTTCTGAGGGGAGAGAAAATCTCATTAATCTGAAAAAGAAAATTAGATTCCTAAATTTTACTTTGATCTTTCAAATTCCTTTCATCAAACTCTTAGTTTCTCCTTAGTACATACATCAATTTATGAGATATGGGTCCAGGGAACCCAATCAAAACAGAACACTTGATTTCCTCATGTATTTTTTAAAGATCCTTTTAGGAGAGAAAGTCCTTTTATGAGAAGAAGTGAATTCACAAGCATTGATTCGTATTTTTCCTTTAAGAGTTTCAAAGCTGTTTGAGTCAATGACAACTAGACATGGAGAAGAATGGTTAGATGTCACAAGTAAATCATGTTGTGTGCTTAAAAAACATTTTTGTCACCCATTTCCCACTCTTTTTTATAATTATAGAACAGAGTGATCGAAGCTGAATAATTTAAGATGAAAGTCTTTTAAACGTCCATTTCAATAATGAGAATTGTTAATACAGCACGGTCCTGAGAAATAAATGAATTAGCAGTTGACATTCTTCAGGGCTCAGATGTGGACTAAGGCAGTCTCATTATTTTATATGGAGTACCATTCTGTGCTCAGAGTTACCCAGGAAGGGAAGGGGAAGGTCAAGTTTAAACTCAGGTCCCCTGACCCTGATGATGATTTCTTACATTCCTTCAGCTTCTACATTGCAACTTCTTGGTTGTGCCCCATTTTCAACACAGCAAAGAAGCGCAGTATACAAAACACTTCTAGAAAGGACAATTCCCTTCTCTACATATGCAGAAATTGCTGCTGAAGCTTTTATCTCAAGAAGCAGCAAAGCCCTGCTGTGTGCCGAGAGAGCCATGCCGGCTCCTGCAGAGCTGTAAGGGCCCCAGAGGGCGCCATGGCGGCTCTCTGCTGGGATGTGTTCCGGAACTCTGATGTCTCAAAAGAGAGTACAAAGCCAGGAGCACAGTTGATGAGATGGTGCTGCATATCAACACTGTTGGGAAGTGCTCATCCAGGCACTGAACGCTGGATTCTCTGCCATGCTCTCAGAGATTATTTGGAAAATCTTGCTCCTAAAAGTCAGAATTGAAAGACATTTAAAAATCTTTATCGCAGGTTGATTTTCTGTTACCCAGATTGGAAACCAAAACAGAAGCCCAGCAGTGATTTTTTTTTTTTTCTTTCTTGGAATCCACAGCTAGGGAGGACTCTGAGAGCACTTGTGCAGGCCATCTGGCCCAGCCCTCGTGAGAAATCTGTCCTGTTTTCCCAATTTGCACCATGCAGCAACTACTTATAAAGGCCTCTGAAGAAATATTGTGTAAGCTCCCTTCATGGCATTCGTGAAAAAAATTGGCTCTTCTTTCTAAGAATCAGAATCATTCATTAAACTTTGAAATCCTTAGAGGAAGCAACAAGGCGAAGGTTTTTAGAATTCTTCTCTCTTGTCTGGACCCTAACAGTCAAGTCATGGAGGAAAATGAATATAGAAGATTGAAGGGCAAAAAGCAGGGACACAGCAGTGAGCCAAGAGAGGTACACGGTGGCGTGTGGAGGGTCTCAACCTCCTGTTGACACCTGGGAAGGGTGACTGTTTCCATTCTGGGCTTGGCACCTGCTCAGCAGGCCTGACCTGCAGCTGAACCTTCCAGAAGTCAAAGCATCTCACCATTACACAAAAGGCCTTTTATAATTGCCTCAGCTCCTTTAAAGCTGCCCTGGAAGCTTCTTGGCCTGTTCACCACTAAGATGAAAAGGAGCTAGTTAGAATTTCCTGTCTCATGAGGCTTCTTGTGCTTGAAAACTAGTACTACAACTCAACTTCCTTATTTCCGGTATGGTTCTAATCCTTTCCTCCTCAATTTCATTTTCTGGTTTGCAACTCTGACTGTGTCTCTCATTTAAACCTTCCCTATGATGGCCACATCTTCTGTAAGTCATCCAGTGCCAGATACACTTCAGAGTAAGGGTCTGGACCTTCCAGGATAAAAGAGCAAGATTGCCTAAAAACACACATGCTCTGGACCTTGTGTACATTCCATGGTCATGTTTGCTGTTTTAAAAGAAAAGAATGTTTTTAATGATTTAGCCATTCTTTGAAAAATTGCTGTGAAACATTCAAGAAAATATTCTAACATATTTATTGGACTAACAGAAGGCAACTACGCAACAACACATAGCAACTCATATTAGATCATCTGCTCTGAAGGTTGTAATGGTAACAACTGAAGTCTCTTGAGTTATGGAACTATGTGAAGGTCAAATTTGACATATTAAGTATAATGGTAGCTAAGTATCCAGATAGGAAAACCAATAGCTTATAATATTATTTTGCTTATTGATGTACTCTTATGGAGAAGTTTTATTTATTTTTAACCAGCAGCTTTAAATATAATCTTGATCAGTAATATAACAAGAGATGTTTTCTGTACTGATAATTACCATCTTCCCGGACAGTTCCCTGAACTGCAGGAAATAGTATTCTTCGTGATGAATTTGCATATACGAACACCGGAAAGCCCTTATGGAAGAACAGTAAGGCTTTTCCTGACAAACGTAGCTAATAAGCACCTTGCTCTTTCATTTCTTTGAGATTAGTTTTCATTCTATTTTTTGTTTTGTTTTGTTTTGTTTTGTTTTGTTATATTTGGAATCAAACCCAGGGCCTTATGCCCGCCAGGCAAGCACTCTACAAACTGAGCTGCATCCCTGCCCAGCCAGTTTCTGCTTTAAACCAGATTTTTACGTTATTAGATTTTGTTTTTTAGTGTTTTGGGCCTGAGACCACAACAAACTCATTAGAAAAATAAAGTGTAGAAATAATATGGCTTTAATGAATGCTACTTCTTCCTCAACTCAAGAACTGGTAAAGGCTTCCTCTGGGGTATTTGATGAAAATAGACCTTTCAACTTACTATTACTGCATTTCCTACCTTTCTATGCACAAACACTTCTGCATTTTGGTGTCTTTGCATTTACGGAAAATAACTGGAAATGCTCAGGAGAAATCTTACTAGTCTGGTTCCAAAGGATTTTCTTCTTGATGGAAAACATTTGTTAAGGTTTTTTTTTTTTTTAATGGACAGAAAATAAGCAAATTATTACCATAAGCCAAATAGAAAGTAGGAGTTGGGGAACTCATCTAACATAACGTCTCACTTAGTAATGGCTTATATTTTACTTTAAGTATTTACTTTTGTTCAAATATAATTTCTCCAGGAAAGATCTTCTGGAAATCAGGAGGCTTGGATCTTAGATCATAAAAGCTTGAGATAAACTCTCTAATCAGAGAAACAGGTGGATATTTGCTTGAGGGCTTCAAATTCTACTAGGTATTTCCTGAGAGCTTCAGCAGGTCCCTCTCTTGTCCTGTTCAAAAAAAAAAAAAGTGATTTAAAAGGAGACACAGCAACTATTCTTAAAAAGCTAAGTGAGAAATGTCATACTGTAATAGTTTCATATTGCTGCTATAACAAATTGCCACAAAGTTAGTGTCTCAGAACAATGCATATTTGTTCTTTCACAGCCCTAGAGGTTAGAAATCTAAAAATCAAAGGCTCAACAGGGTAGTATTTCTTCCTCAGGCTGCAGGGCAGAAATCCATTTCCCTACTCTTTCCAGCTTCTACAGACCACCTGTATTCCTTGGCTTGTGGGTCCTTCCTTTATCTTCAAAGCACATCATTCTGACTTCTGGTTCTATAGTCACATCTTCTTTTTCTCCCTTGAATCTCTTGCCTTTCTTATAAAGCCTGCTGTGATGAGGTGAGGCCCACCTGGGTAATCTAGGATAATCTCCTCAGTTTATGATCTTTCACTTAATTCCATCTACAAAGTCCTCTTTAAAATAAAAAGTGATATATTCATAAGTTTTATGGATTAGGATATAGACATTTTTCATAGACTGCTTGCAACCTGCCACACTTATCATGTAAACACATCATGTAAGAGAGGGGAACATTAAAGCATATCAAGTACTATTTGTCCATCACTTTCTCTAGAAGAATTTCTCAGGGGAGGGAAGGTGGTGAAAGGAATAATGAGATCATTGAAAATGCAGGATGCTGGGGGTTCTCTTTGTGTAAGGCTACACTTTAGGTTTTGAATTAAAAATAAAAACTCCCATTCACAGTGTGTGGCTGTAGTTTTATAAAGCAGGAGTAGTTCTATCTTGGCCTCGACACTATAATGGCATCTACTACATGAATCTGTTTCCTTCAGCCCCTCACTGGGATTGGGGGGTAGTTATGAGCATTTATAGAAAAACCAATAAATACCCATAAAGATCAATCTATATCAAGCTGTAATTTAAATGCCCATAGCTTAAAAATGTAATGCTTCTTAATGGTGAAGTATGGAAATCTAATTCCTTCCTAACACATGGAGTCCCAGGAATGTAGCATCGCCTCCTTCCTCCTGATGTGCTGCTTCTTTGAGACTCTGAGAACATCATATAACAGAAGTTCACCCTGCCACAAAGCCCACACCATCCCTGCTTCAGTAACGTTTCATAGCACCATTGTGGAGGAGGAAAGAAGGGGTTTCTTGCAGGGATATGAAATTATTTTTCTGAAACTTTATCAAATATTATTCACCTGAAGTCATCAGGTTATTTTATTTTAATCTCAAAGTAGTTTTATTCTTATGAATAAAATTTCTACATACACTGATACAAAATTTCCAATGTCTCCAATTGGATGCAGTTTCCCTCTTCGGAGCTCTGTCTCACGTAACTACAGAGGAAAGTGGTCGTTCTCAGCTCTTTCCATTCCTTTCCAAAGACCTGCCACTCTTCCATCACTGCCTAGCATATTGGGCTTTGAAGATGAGTCTCTCGATCCCAAAGCATTTAAATCTATGTGTCCTCTCTTGGCATGTGAGCACAAAGTACCAGATTGGATCTTATTTGGGGAGAAATATTAATGGCTGCAAATCAAAGTGAATTAGGAAACAGATTGGCAATTAAAAAATCAGGAAAGTCAAGAGTTAAAAGCCAAGTTTGGCCTATAATTCAGTTTCTTGTGACCAGATATTGTTTCCTGGAGGCTAGAAGAGACACAATACTTGAGTAAGAGGGAAATGAGGAAATGAGCCCTTTGGGACCTTACTGATTCTGATGGGTCAAAACGTAACGGTGGAAGAAGTAATTCTTAAAATAGGAATGGTGGAGCATTGCTGTAGAGCCCTTGCGGGGCTGGATCACTTCACATGCATTTTCCACTTGGTAGCATTATCTCTGTGGAGATGTATTTAGAGCCAGCACCAGCAGGCCCTTCTAGAAATGCATTGAGAATAGACGAGGGAAGAGCATGACCTATCTTTTCATCCTTCCGGATTATTGCCAACAGAGTTTGTATTCTAACTCAAAGATTTTTTTCCTGAGGCTTAATGCAAATATAGCAGTGAAAACATTGGCTAATGTTGATAACAGGAGAAAAAACACCTTGAAGTTGCATGTGTATTCTGCTAATGAACACCTGATTGTAGGTCATCAATGGCTTTTAAAATTTTTTTGGTTTTTTATTAGTACATGTTTGCAATACATAATGATTGCATTCATCCTGGGAAGTTAGTTATGTACGTAATACAACTTAATTCTTTTTACATTCCTATTAATGATTATTAATGAAGCAAATATGATGAATTCAAACACTGTCCTTCAATTTCATTTCTTAGCAGCAAGGCGATATTATCATGTGACAATGCCACCTATCAAAATATTTGGCCTTACTTTAACAATGACTAGATTTAGAAATAGAAATATTCACAGAATACGGATTCATAATTTTGCTTGTTGGGTATTCCTGCTAAGGATATCAACCCAGCATGTATTTTGAGATCGAAATACCTCAGGAACAAGGTTTTAATAAAGACAAATGCTAATTATCAGAATGTCTGAATAACATTGTTTGTCAATAAAATTTTGCTTTATGCTGATTGCTTCATGTAAATATTTAAACCAAGGTATAGAAAAAAACTTCATTAGTATTATCTCTATTCTTGAAAAAGGGCAGCAAGCTGTGTTGTGCCCATTTTCAGTTATGGCACCTGAAGAACAAAAACAGAGCCAAATGACATTGTATATCCTAAAATATCCCAAAATCCTAAAATATCAGATTTTTGGTTTCAATTCTAGTTCAGGGACCTTCTAGCCTACTGTCTTAGTGACCAGCATTATGTTTCTTCCAATAGTGATTCTGGATTAAAAGAAATCTAACGTTAGCTAATAACATTTCTGGGCAAGGTTTATTTTCCAATGTTGGCTTGAGGCAGTGGGATGGCCCAGGTGTGCAGAGTCTCCACCACTAATCCATCTGAAAAGCAGGGCAGAAGAAAGACTGGAGCAGTGTCATGGTGCAAAAAAACCTGTACTCAGGAGCTCGGAACTAATCCCAGAATCCACAGGCTAATGGAAAGTTCAACAGCCATTGTGGGTTTCGGTTTGTTGTTGTTGTTGTTGTTGTTGTTGTTGACGACAGTTTGATCTGTTAGAAATCTGTCTCAAAGGAGGAATAAGTATATCTTCTTCTGGTATGAATAGACAAATTTATTTCTATCTTACAAAGGCAATATATTCTGAAATGTTTTTTAGCAAGTGTTCATCACAGAGGCCATCAATACTATTGAGAGTGTGCATGTGATTTTAAGGTGCACATATATCCATGAGGATGGAGGGGTGAATGGTTGGTGGCAGCATGGTGTAGTATTTAATGGTACCATACCACCCATTCACCTAGGTTTGCCTTTACTAGCATTTTTTTGTAAAATGGATCCGGTAATTCTTTTCAGGGCTTCGGGATTGCTTTGATAATGTGTGTAAAGTGCCAGTTGTTCTCCATTACAATTGCTGTTAATAACAATACCAGCATGGAATGGGACAAGAAGAAATAAGAGTCTTTGTCTTTGATCATATGCTATCTTTGCGATAGGCGCTGTTGGGTTTTTTCCTTTCCTTTTCTTTTCTTTTTTTTTTTTTAGCATTTTTAAAAATCAGAATATTCCTATTTTAATCATTCCTAGTTCTAGAACAGTCATCTGGTAGGTTGTAAGTGATAAATAAAGGTTTTTTAGATGGACGAATGATCGATTTTTCTTTAATTTCAAAGGTTTCTATGGGATACTATAATAATACAACTTTTTTAACATCTATCACAGACTTATTCTCCACTGGGCTTGTCCTGTTCACATTCGTGACTGTTCTTCTGTGCTTTAGAGATACGAATCTTGTCTGTTTTGAACCTTGGCTGCTGCTAAAGACATTGGCCTGTCCTAGAAATCTCCCAGATTATTCTGCTATAATGACTAGAAACTAATAGTGTTCACAGTTTCTGTTATATCTGTTTATATTCAATTCTGCTCTAGAAAAGACTATAAGGTAACTCAGAATCGTATAGATTACAACAAGAGAAAACTGAAACAACAGACTAGAGGTAGAAATTAAGGATGCTTCTAATGTTTGTCCTGTTGCTTAGACACTAAAGAAGGCATGTGCCCTTGAGAAACATTCCTGGCTGTTCACTGCGTTGTGCTAAAAGGGAAATGCAGGGTCCTGGGGAAGGAGTGTCGGGGTAGCTTCTGTCTTTGTTCTTACTGGTCTGCTGAAAATGTGGGTCAGAATCATGGATTCCTGGGTTATCACTTGATCCTTTACAAAGAGGGGGCCATGAAAGCAGGGTGATTTATGAAACTGTATTCCTTGAAGTAGTGAATGCGTCAAATCACAAACAGAATACCTTGCTTGCAGACTATTCTTTTGGGGCAAATAAATAATACTTACAAGGTTGACTCTATAACCAATAAAAATGATATGACAATTCTAACAGTCACCTTCAATGATTTGGATTTTGAGTACTGATCAGAAGAGGATGTACCAGGGGGGTGGACTGAGGCTTCTCTATGTGGCACGTCCAGGCACTCTGGCCTTCTGTCAGTCACTGCAGCAGCCAGAGAGAGTGAATGCTCCCAGTGCCCAGGCAGCAGGGTCACTTGAGACCCAAACTCAGGTCCGCTCATCTAGCCCATGGAGAGCTCCGTTTTCTTCTGAGATGCCTGAGCAGAGGAGGGATCTTTAGGTTTGGCTGCACTGGGGCAGGTGAGACCACCAGAAGACTCTAATGTGTGGGGTTCCTCCCTAGATCCCTCATCGCCTTTGTGCCCTCAACAAAGTAGCTTATATTTTCTTTTTTGCACAAAGTGTGACTTTGCTTCCGAATACCTAAGGTCATTTTACAGAGTTGGGTTTGAGAGAAAAGACATTACCCAGATTAGTTGTATTCTGTGGTTGGAAGCTCTAGAGGGAGTTTGTGGGCTCCCTGACCCTTGCCCCCTATAGCACCCAGCACCCTGATAGAGTCTCAGAGGACTCATGGACCTGGGGCAATGCAGATACCAGATCCAAAGCCTTGAGTTCCCAGTCTCTCTTAAATCTGTGAACCCCAGCGTGGCACTTGAAAGCAGAGTCTAGGACCGTGTGGCCTGGGACACAGACGATCTCTGTGCTAACCATGGACAGATGCCCAAGCATGGAAGGAATCATAGGTCATCACACAGTAGACATGGAGAGAATTCCTATTCCATAGTGCTTGGGAGCATACAACCCGGACCTTGGCCCAACCCTAGTAGCATTAAGATAGGAGGAACAGTGAGGGAACCAATATTATCTGAAAGCTAGATGAAATTAAGATAATTCACAGAAAGATGTTAGCATGCCCTGTTTCTTGAATACCTGAGTTTTTGGACTAAGATTCTTATTTCATGTGCATTTTGGAAGCTGGAGAAGGAAAGCAGGAATGAGAATCCAGGCATCATTTCAAGATGGGAAACCAGCCAACCAAAGTATGATGACATATGCTTCGTACTACCAAGAGACATGAGCTTCCAGACTTAGCCGTGTGGAGAGTATACTGATTTGATTTTAGAACAGAAGAAGTTATTTTTACGAAAATAGGGAGCTTTTTTCATTTGGAATTTTTTAAACCATCTTTTTGTTGTTGATTCACTTCCACAAGAGCAGAAATTATTTACTCGGTTAAAAAGCTCTTCTGATGAGTACAGATTTTTTCACAAGGTTGGTTAAATGGAGCCTCTACTTAGGGTTAGAACATGAGAAAATTTTATTAGAGTTGAAATTGAGCCTGCAGTGCAGAGCCAATTGTAAAGAGAAAATTAAGGCTTTGAAATTATTCTGGTGCTATTATCATCTTGCCTCTGAGGAAAAAGAAACCAACATGGCTGGGTTCATCTCTGAAGGTGCAACTGGGCAAATGGGAGGCCATTGACCAACAGCATTATTCCTGAAATATCATGCGTTATTCTAACCGTGACGCAGCGGGAATTAGAGGACAGGTATTGCTTGTTATCAAACTATTGTTATTAAAATTTTTTGTCTTCTTAATTGTGATTATTCAGAATGGAGTAAGAATATATAAAATAAACAGTTCCTAACAGGATGTCATGCTTGTAGATATGGATTATTAACTGTCAAGGCCAATAAGATTTCGAATGAACTAGTTCATTCAATAACTTGCTGCTATGGTGTGAGGATACGGGAGTGGATGCAAGTAGTCTTTGCCTTTGGAAGCTTGTATATTAGAATGGAGAGGAAGAGAAACAAGTACATGTTTAGCATATCAGGAGATGTTACGAAGGGTGCAGGGTAAAAAGTCATAGAGGGTGCTGACTAGAGAGGATGTGCGAGGACATTTCAACCCCAGAATGGAAGAAAGTGAGTGAGCCTTTGCGACCTGGAGAAGATCAATCCAGGCAGAGGAAATAGTGAGTGCAAAGGCCCCGAGTTTCCCTGTTGCATTTGTGGAAAGCTAGGAGTACACTGAGGCTGGACTGGGCCAGGGAAGAAGAAGGAGAACCAAGAGCCAGACAAGGGCCCCATGAGCCCTGGCCAGACTTTGGGTTTTCTTTTGAGTGACACGGAGCCGTTGTAGGATGGGAGACTGTCGGGTGGGAGAGCAAGTTGAGAGGTGGGCCAGGAGGATGCTGCCGTCATGTCCTTGAGGATGCCGGTGGTCGAAGGGGGAAGGACAAGAGAGAAGTTGTGAGAAGTGGCAGGCAAGCCCACGGCAAAGCCGATGCGGGCTCTCACACATGGAGCTCGCTGGCAGGGCTGTTCACGGTGGTGCTGGGCCTTGCGCTCCAGTCCAGAGCTGCCTCTTGTCCTCTGATTCCGGGCAAGATTCTCATCAGTAAAATGGAGATGATGACAGTGTCTATCTTATAGGTTGTCAAGAGGCTTAATACAGGACTTAGCACTACACTGATTTTGGCATTTTGACATTTTGATTTTATCAGGCTCATGTGAGAAAATATCTTACAGTCAATGTCTAGGATTTTGCTGTCATGTCTTTATGTTCTGAACAGCTACTATTAAGTAGATGGTGCAGTTCTCAACTGATGGAGTGTTAGAAATACCTTGGGCTGGGGATTTAGCTCAGTGGTTAGAGTGCTTGCCTTGCAAGCACAAGGGCCTGAGTTCGATCCCCAGCACCACAAAAAAACAAACAAACAAACAAACAAAAAAAAACGAAATACCAAAGTAATTTTAAGACATGAAACACCGAAGTGAAAAACTAGCATATGTAGGTATACTGAGGATTTACTGCCATGAGCCTTCAGATTTTCTCCAAAAGTTATTTTTTCCTTTTATAGGGGTTCATTATTTATTTTTCCTTTCTAAGTAGAAAAATCAATCTACCTCTCTTACCACTGCCAATTTCAAAATTAAATCAAACATTTCATCAGGAAATTTATTAGAAGTTTACTTTTTTCTCGCCACATCGAATTCCCTCTGGCTCGAGTTGTAAGCAGTACATGAGGGTTTTTTTGTTTTTGTTTTTTAAGTAGAAGGCAAGCATCTCCTCTTGCAGATGTTTTATTTCCCTGGCACTAGAAATTTAAATCTGGACTGTTTTTGATGAACAGAACTGATACCGAGTGTCATGTAGATGCAGCTCTGTTCGGCTCAATGAGGCTGCAGTTCTCTTTATCACACAGGTCTCAGCCATCCCTAATGCTTATGTGAGAAGCCGTCACAGATTGCCGCTGTGTGGGCTCCAAGGCCCGTATGCCCATGCTGCGCCTCAGGTTCCCCAAATCAAGTCTACTTCTTATCTGTTGTGTGCATAGCACCACGTCAGGTCTACTTAAATGAGTTGAGGAAAATCTAGGAAAATATAGACTGCTCAATAAAATCCTATCAAACTGAATGTTATGAACTGTGGACCTTGACTCTCCCAATCTTTGAAAGAACGAGAACGTAGCTGGCCTATACTGACAAAAGGAGGAGCAAAGAGAAGGCTGGAAGTCCCCAGTACTGCTGTCATCTTTGTGAGCCACTTGATTATCAAGTCCTACAAGCCGGAAAACGCAGGGGCAGAAGACTAGGGATTCAAAATTCTAGGAACTGCAGAGAATTCCGGGTGCGATGTTCCCTATTGTTCAGGTGGCTGCCAAGTAAAGGCACCAACCACTTCCTAGAAGGCTTGCTGAGAGGTGGGCTTTCAGTAGAACCACTTCTGGCACCAGCTCCATCATCCACGCCCATGAGTTAATACAGAGAGGTCAGCTGGAGAGAGGATGAGCGGTGTCATTATGGATAGTACAGTGGTCTTTTTCCTCTGCTAACCCTGAACAAGGGAATGGGATATTTCCCATCCGAGGCTGAGAGGAGGGCTCCAAGAGAATCATTTATAACCTTGCTGCAACCATCCACCATCCTTAATATCAACGTTGGTAAAGAATCTCACCTTGATTGCTTTTAGCCACGGGAAGCTGCCAGCATGGAGGAAGGCTCAGGAGAGAAATGGCTGGTGTGATGTGGGACAAGGGTAGGAAGTATGAAAAGTATGAAGGCAGGATCCCAGGTGCAATGGCAGACCTGAACTCCGAGCCCAAAGAGAGGAGACTGCAGGCTGCGGACTTCTGGGTGGTGCAGGGAAGCATGCATGTGAGGAGCTGGGAAGAAACTATCAGCTGAGGAGCTGCAGGCTTATCTCACACAGGTCCCCAGCTCCTGGGAACATCCGCCAGCATCACCCGCTGAGCTCCAAGAGCACAGCCAGAGTGACAGTTAGTACCCAGCCCTGGGGAGGACCAGAGCTGTCCATAAGCAGAGCAGAAAGAGGCTTTTCTCTGTCTCCCTTGTTCTCTTGGACCAACATGAGAAAAAGGTGCAAGGAAAAGAAGGGATGGTATCTGAGGGGAGACGATCCCCCTCTTTCTCTACTCACTGGTGCCATTGGCAGCTAGAATAAGGCCAGGACGGAAATAAAAGAGATGTGAATTAAGTATGAGGTCATTTTAAAAGAGGAGGGACTGGGTCTTAGAAAATGTTTTAAAGAAAGGAAATGATTGAAAGTAACGGCATTGAGCCGCATAGTCTGGATAGAAACTTTTGTTCAGTGGAAAGAGGAGGGGTGGTGACTCAAAGGAGAAGTTGAAAGCAGCGAGTAGGAAAAATAAAACCAAGAGACACTTATATTCCAAAAGTTAAGGCAAGAGTGTGTGTTGTGGGGAGTCCGGAATGGGAAAGATCAGTTTGGGCCAGTTATCAAGCAGGCTTTGAGAAGAGAGTGGGGCCTGAAGCACAAGCAATAGATGAGTGAAGAGGGAGGGACAGGTGAGCCAGGGCATGTGGTGAGAGGACCAGCCTGGCTGGATTGGACAGCAGGGAGAATATGAACTGCACACACAGCAGGCCCACACCAGCGGTGCCCAGACTCCCGGATGAGGAAATCTGTCCCCGCAGAGAGATGGCAGGAGCCATCGCATGCCTTTACCACCCATCTAGTAGGAGGGTTGCCTGGGAGGATGGCTAGTGTGGGGGAGAGAGAAGAGGCAGAAGTACCTCCCAAGTGTGGGGCTACAGGACATAAATGGCACAACGTTGACTTGTCACTCCTACATCTTTCCTTAGCTTCTTTTACTGATGATAAATAGTACCACTGTTCACTCAGTCCCTTCCTTTTAAACATTTAAAGCTCTCACTGAGTAGAGGGCTGGGGGCTTGAGGCTCTGTAGCCTGTTGACATTTTTCGATTCAGAAACCAAGGCACCTTGTTCTCATATGGGCAGTAATCAGTGCTGGAACACACTATTTGTCACACAGTTTATTTATGCTACTTATGTGTCTGCTGTTATCTGTAATTTTAAACTCTGTGCTTCCCCACCCCCTCGCAATGCATTAGTAACTATGGGAACCTGATGCTATTAGAATGGGCAGAGCCTCACAACACGCAGATCACATTGACTTTGTGTGATAGATGGCAGTGTGGATGTCATTGCTGTATAAAGTGGGTGATGGGTACTGTGACCACATTTATAGACTGTTACCTCTGGTAGGAGGTGTGGATATTAAAGACAGAAAATAAGGCTACATTTTACCTTGAAGAAGACGAGTTCCCAGAGGTTTTAAATAGCATAAAAAATTGAACTATCAAGAATACTGGAAAGGAGAATTTTAATATGCTAAAATAAATATGAT
>PVJO010030182.1:0-15838 GCA_004026905.1 Hystrix cristata
GATAAGTGAGGCATATAGAACCCCAATTACTCATAACCAAAATAAGTCCTCACCAAGACATATAATAATCAAGATTCCAGAAATTCAGCAAAAGCACAGAATAATGAAAATTATTAGAGAAAAAAGACAAATCACCTATAAGGGTAAACCCATCAGAATCACAGCAGATTTCTCTACACAAACCCTAAAATCAAGGAGATCCTGGAGCAACGTATTCCAAGCCTTGAAAGAAAACAATCTCCAACCCAGATTGATGTACCCAGCCAAACTATCTATCAAATTCAACAATGAAATAAGATACTTCCATGACAAAGCACAACTGAAGAAATTTATAACCTCCAAACCACCTCTACAAAATGTCTTGAAGGACATCCCGGAGAAGGAAAGAATTAACTACATTTACAAGAACACTAAAAAAATCCCACCAGGAAAGAAAAGCAATTGAACTAAAGTGAAACACAGAACCAACTACAGAAAAGATATATGGCAAAAAAAGAGTCAACTCATAACAGCTGTAACCATCAATGTAAACGGGCTCAACACATCTATCAAAAGAAACAGGCTAGCAGAATGGATCAAGAAAGAAGATCCAGCAATATGCTGCATACAAGAGATACATCTAACCCAAAAGGAAATACATAGATTGAAAATCAAAGGATGGAAAGCAGCATTTCATGCAACAGGAACCCAAAAAAAAGCAGGGGTAGCTATCCTTATCGCAGACAAAGTAAACTTCAAGCCAAGACTAATCAAGAGGGATAAAGATGGCCACTACATACTTCTCAAGGGAAAACTTCAAGAGGAAGAAATAACAATCATTAATATTTATGCACCAAATATTGGTGCACCTAAATACATAAAACTGAAAAACAAACATGGGTGACTGTTACTTCTTATCTGGCATGTGGGTTTTCTCCAGCTTAGGCTCTGCATGGGGAAAGGAAGAGCCTTCCGTGGCCCTTATCTTCTGCAAGAGACACCTATTTGTTGGTAAAGAAATGTAACTTCGACTTCTTGATCAATTAAAGAGTAATTTATTTGGGTTAAATGGCTTTCCTTAATACCCTGTACACTACATCTCTCAAAATCCTGCAATAATTTTTTAGACTTCAAACAACCACTTTGTGTGAAACTGAGCTTTGTATAGATTTGATACTTCTGAATTTATAATACCAAGTGTTATTCCAGCCCAGATTGACATCATTTTCTATCTACTGAGGGCTGATTGTCCTGCACATCACAGAGGTCCACGTGTCTGCAGCTGTGAACTGGGACACTGCTTGGCTAGTGGCCCTGTGAACCTCCCTCCAACTCACTGATGTTATACTTGTCTAATAACATCTAAGAAATAACAGCACATGGCGATTAAAATGGTGGAACATTAACAACTCAATGAGGATCTGTCTCACTCTCTTGGGAGATCAATAGCACACCCTGTTAAGCCACGTGGGGAAATATGTCTTTCCGCTCTTCTGTCCATTTCTCTGTTCAGAATCTTGTGCTTGCTGGAGAACAGAGAGTCTGACTGAACTGAGGTCAGGAGACTGCTCTGAACTATTCAGGCCTCAGCATTTCCAGTGCTTTCTGCGGGGTGCGATGCTATGCTGCTGGAAATCTCTTGGGGTCTCCTGCTATGCCCTCCAGAGAGGAGGATGCAGCCCTAGGTCATCAACAGCAGAACGCTGAAGGACTGTATCAGTGATGGCGAGCGTTTTAGAGCTTTCAATGATACAAATAGCCCGCTGAGGCACAGGTGCCGCAGGCTCACCACCAGTGGATTAGACGCTCACAGTTGGTTTTTTGTTTTTGTTTTTTTTTTGCTACTTCATAAAACTGAAGGTAAGAGGGACTGAGATCCTTGCTCTTTATCACCCTGCTGGTGAGGAATCAGAGTATCTTCAAGAGTAAGTGCTCTGGGCTGCTGAGCCCCACTGCTCCCTACCTGAATGTGCATGTCATTCAGATGGGAGCTGAGCTGGGCGCAGCTGGCCAGGACCTTCTCCTCCTCTTCTGGCAAGCTCTGCTTGACGGACATGATAGACACAAACGATTCTAATGAGAAGGGGTTATTTGTACCGTATCAGAAGTACTGCGAACAATGGGAATGTATGGAAGACAAAGAGTAATAAAAAAAATCCAAATAGGAGTTGGGGATTTAGCTCAGTGGTAGAGCACTTGCCTAGCAAACACAAGGCCCTGAGTTTGATCCCCAGCACCCTCTTGTCCCCCCAAAAATCCAAACAAAGAACTCCAACTCTACAAAATACAGACACCAGTAAATCACCAACCCTCGCTACACAGAGGTCACACCAATTTTCTTGGTCAATATCCAGCTATGAACTGAGGGTCTTTCAAAATGGAGGTTATGTAAAGTCTAGATCAGACTGAAATCATTTTGACCACACACTCTGGGTATTAGGCCAGAATATCTGCAGCAGCTTGTTTTAATATCATTTGCCCTTTTGTTCCCAAAGGAGGCAATAGTATGTCTGTTATAGAGATATTGGAACAATTAAATGAGTTCATACAGGAAAAGCACTTATGGCAATGCCTCGTTCATAGTAAGTGCTCAAAACTGGGAGTTGTTATTGTTATGCATAGTGGACCATGTGTTCTGGAAGACTGCGTGCTGGGTACTGGAGACATGTTTCCATGGGGTCCTGGTTACATGGCTGCTAGTCAGGGAGGAGCTAAGGGGGTGGAATGATCACAAGTGCCTTTGCTAGCTGCTAAGAACCTGCTTTACTGCCTGTATGTAGAGCAGGGACAGGCATACGTGTAGGGTTGTTTTAGAAAGGGGTATAGCATTAGATATGGTATTTTTTCAGTGTGAAATGATTTCTTCCAAGAAGTTGTTAACATTAAGAAAATAGCATTTCCAATTTTCTAGTATGATCCAGTGTAAAAGAGATTTGCTGAGGGGATTTCCTCTGGGACTGTGGCATTTGTGAGACAGACTGTGGAGTGTTTAGGGGGCTTTTGTGGGATGTCAGCTACTACTTTCCCAGCAAGAGAACGTGTAAACTGGTATGTTTCACAACCTCTACTTTCTCTCAAAGAATATAGTTTTGATCATGAAGCAATAGTTTCTAAAGATCTAGTCTGGAATGTTCAGTTGTAACACCTCTAGAGTCAAGGAAAGGTTCACTGCACTTAAGACCTGCTTATTGACCTACTTTTTCACATAGAAAGAAAGACAATGGGCCTTGGCCGTCAACTTTTGTTGTTGACTTTACCTGCTGTAAACACACACTATTTGATTTTCTTGGAAAAATTTCATGTGCTTTGAGAACAAAGACTTTCAGAGAAAGAGGACTCAGATGATTTCTGAAACACCAAAGAAATAATGTGGATCTCAGAGCAAATGCACAAATGTGCACCTGGAGCTACCTTTGCTTAGCTCCAAGGCCAAGGCCTACTAGGTAAACCATGACTCTTGGCTTTGTAGTAGAAATCTACAACAAATATAAAGAGTTTCTATTTGTTGTGTTCAACAAAACTGAGAAAAAGCAGATAACGATCCTTTAAATATATTTATCACCACACACCTTCTATGTGAGTACATGGTTCCCTAAAAAGTAAGGATCATAATGATACTCATAGAGGAAATAAGGGCAATAGCAGCTAATATTTATTGAGTGCAGACAATGTACTAGGAATTCTGCGAGGTATCCTACATAGACTACTCTATTTACCACTCTCGACATCTTATGATGTGGGTGATATCAACCCATTTTACAGTTGGGAAAACTAACGTTATGGGATGTAACTCCTGTGCCCCAGATTGAAAATGGTTTTAAGTGGGAGAGTCAGGAATCAAACCCGGCTCTTGTGGGTCCTGACTTAATGTACTAAATTGCTATAATGACTACCTCTTACAAGGATAATAATACAGTAGTTATATGCATTTATATTGTCTCTTTACATTGGTAATTTCATTTGATGCTCATAAACTCTTTTTATTTTCTCACAGATAAGCAAGCCAAGGCCCAGGAGTTAAATGTCTCAGGACTAAAAATTATGTCTCCTGATCCTTAATTTAAATTTCTTGTTGTGGTTTAGATCTAAAATACATCCCCAAAGACCGGTAAATTCAGAGGTGGTGCTCTTAGAAGGCAATTGGTCCATGAAGGCGCTCGCTTCTTCAGTGTATTCATTGACTGATGAGATCATAATCTGACAGCATGATGGGAGGTGATGGAAACTAAGGCCTAGTTACAGGGAGGGAATCATGGGGCTGTCAACGATGTATGGTCCCTGGCCCTTTCTTCTTGGGCCCTCACAGTATCCCTTACTTGGCTTCCAGCTGCCATGAGGTAAGCACCTTCCCTCAGCCGTGTCCTTCACTGAGATGTTTCTGCCTTGGAGCCAGCCGACTGTGAACTGAAACTTCTGAAGCCGAGCCAAAAATAGATCTTTCCTCCTCTTAATTGCTTCCTTCAGGCATTTGTCACAATGACCAACAGTCGAATAAAACACATTTTTGAAGAATCTGAGCTTAAATATTTCCTGAATGGATGATCCTAACAAATATTTCTTGATGTCACAACTTACCAGGGCAAAAGCTGAGCAACAATCATAACTGAAGACTTCTTTCAAAATGAAATTTCTAGCTCAGGGTAACAAGCAGCTGAATTTTAAGCGTATAGAACACAGGATTCGGTTGGACTAACACAAATTATTTTAAAAGTTCACTCTTGATGAGTCTGAAACTTTCTTATACAGCCAGCTTTGTATGAGTGAGACACTTATTACTTGGCAGGAAAATATTGTTAGATATGAGACATTTCTGAGTTCAGTAAAGGTTACATGGTTGTTCAGAAAATTAGAAGTTCTATTAATACTCACTGCTCCATTTGATTGAGGATATTATTCTTATTATTTTTGGGTCAAGTTCATGAGAATAAACCCGACAGTACACCAACTAGGTAGGAATGTATAAAAAGAACTGTTATTAAGTCCCAACCTGTCACATGCTACCAGGTTCAATCCTATGTTGATGCTGCTGGAGGTATTTATAAAGACATTGCCAATGAATAGTCTTCTGAGGAAAAGTTTTCTTCCTGAAAATCTAAAAGATATTTGGAAATCTACAACACTGGTAATTGTTTAAAGGGAAAGTTTGGATTAGTATGAGGGATAGAAAAGATGACTGGCCACCCCTTACAAAATCACTGATGTCTCATCCTCAAAGCTGACTGCTAGTTTGTTATTTACTGCCGTTTAGCTACAAATCTACCTTCTATTCTGTACTCTGTGATTCTGGGCCTGGAAGGTGGCAGCTTGTGTTCCCAGTTCCCAGACAGAAGGCTTTCTGTTTGATTGTGTCACTAGGAGGCACTACAGGAAGACTCAATGTGCGAAGAGGCAAGAAGACTTACTCCCTTTCTTTGTCTACATCCTGTGAGTATTTCCTGCAGTGGGTCTCTCAGCACTTCCAGGAGTCTCTGTGCATTTCTCTGAGGTTTCCGCAGCAGCTGGTGAGTCTGCTTCCTGAGTGCTGCAGCACTTCCTAAGACTGCTCCTCCGAGTTCCAAACTCTAGCAATCCCATCTCCTCTTTCTGCTCCCCAACTCTAAGGACGACACCTGCTTCTAGCGGCTGGGTCACCTCAGTATTCCTTTTGCCTCTTCGGTGCTCCAACACATAACAACCAATTCCCCATATTAAATCCTACTGTTGCGATTTCCAAGGGTGACTTTATTTTCCTCTCTGGAGCCTGACTATTGCATGCTGGGGGCCACTTTGCAGCAAGTATTGATTCTCACAACAGTGTAGCACCAGAAAGGATGCCACTGACGGAACTCAAACTGCTCTGCTATATACGAGAAGTTGTTTTTTCTAGCCAAAAGCTGAGCATATATAAGAAATGATAACCCCTAACCTGACAGGTAGTAGAGCGGGAGCTTTATCATGTTTCTGCCAGCTTGAACCACGGTGGCCCACGGATGACTGTCCTGTCAGGCAGCTTATACTGAAGGGCTGTCCCACGTTGCCAGATGGGACAGTCACTCAGGTACCTCCGGTGGTTCAGAGCCACTCGGCAGTGAGACATAAATTACAGTGCCCCCTTCATGTGAACGTTACATTTTTTGGGGCATAAATAATGCCTGTTCACCTTGGAAATGTTTACAAATACAGAAAGTATAAAGGGGAAAAATATTAAAACTGGTGCAAGAGTAAATCACTGACATTTTGGCATATTGTTTCTGATCGCCCTACTCCATACTTCTAAATATTTAAAAATAATTTTTATTTTTAAGCCATGTTCAGTGTCTAGCATTTTCACATGGCAACATGAGGAGTTCAGCTCTAGGAGGAATGTGAGCTTGCTTCATCGCAGGAAACCTGTCTCTTTCTGGGACTGGATCAGTCTAGCTGGGCTGCTTACCTCTGACCCAGAAACCAAACAATGGCCAGGGATACAGGCTCTCATCTCTGGTATGTCTGTTATGCCTCCTCAGCTGAGATCATAAAGTAAACAAGAAATCTGTACACAGGCAAAATGCTTAGTACACGGTGAGCTGGCTCCTGGAGTGTATAAAATTTCGAAGGACTGTAGAATACTATAGTCTGTCCTATAAGGAGTAGCATGTTTGGACAGAGCGGTAGCACAAATGCTGGTGCTAATTGCCCTGATCTGCAGCACATGTTTAGTATTTTGCTACTCATTTGTTCGTTCATTCACAACTACCGGCCCATCTATCAAGGCGAGCGCAGAGCGTAGTGCTAGTTGATGAGCACATGGACGAGACATAACTGTTCCCTTTCATCACAAAATTCACAGTGAGAAGAACCAATTTCCAGAAAGAAGGAATTACAAGGCCAAGTAGGTAGGTCCTCATGCCACTTTTCCTGATTAATACAACTTATTATTATAAGCATTTGTTCTTGACCTATTCATAGGCCACTTGTCATCAACTCCCTGTATCTCTTAAGATGTCTTCAGCTTTGAAATTTTTTCAAATAAATTGGGGCTAGTGCTAACTGCCTATGGGTCCAATGTTTCAGTATCCCTCTGCCTTAAAATTATTTATCAGATAGATAGAAAGGAGATATAATGATAACAAATGTTTATTCTGTAAGTAATATAGACTTGAACTATGTGAATTCAAGGTAAAATAAGGGGGAGCACAATGGTAGCTGTGTTCAACACACCGTGTATTGCTTGAAAAAGTAAATAGATATAAAATAAAAAGAATATCAGAATAATTTTACTAATAATGTTAATCTAGAATTAAATAAATGTCCCAAATGTAGAATTAAGCAGAAATATTAGAGACTAAATAATTTTCCCATGATAAAATCAACTTACAGAATTAAAAAAAGAAAGGCATACATATAACAAAAAATTGTAATTATTATTATTATTATTTTTGTTTTTAGAGTCAGGTTCTGGTTATGTAGTTCAGACTGGTCTTGAATTCACTATGTAGCCCAAGCAGGCTTTAAACTCAGATCAATTCTCCTGTCTCAGTCTCCCTAGTGCTGGGATTACAGGTGTGTGCCACCACGCTTGGCCAAAAAATTATAATTTTTTTGAAATCAGGAAAATTCTTTTAAACAATCTTGTCAAAGAGTAAAAAGAAGTCTCATTGCTAAATATGTAAAGAATAATTATGGTCTATATAATGAAAGTTAAACCCATGTGAGACCCTCAGTGCTGTACTTAAATGTCATAGTTTTACACATATGTGTTTTACATACATTTATTATGACTTACACATAAATGAGTTAAGAATTTATAGAAAAACTATGAAATAAAAAGAAACTGAAATAAAAATTAGAAAAGATACTGTCGGAAAACTTAGAGAATTAGAAAATTTTGTGATAAAACTAATAAGTAAAGATATTCAAAAGTTGATTCTTTGGGAAAAAAAATCCAAAACAATAAATAGATGGACTTTACACTTTCAGTTTCTCACACCAGAGAAACAATGCAATATTTAAACATGCATGTTTGATTTCTAAAATGTATTATAATGGGAAAGGGAAGAAAATGTCCAAATGGGAAAGGAACAAGAGAGGGGGAAAGGAACAGAGGGACAAGAGAAATAAGAAATGGAAGTAAAAAATAGAAACAAAACTTTTGTAAATAGGGAGGGAGGAGGGGGTGAGGGGAGAGGAATGGGAAAAAGAAGCAACAAGATATATCATGTACAGGTACAAATGCCCTAAGATGAGTGTTATCACTATGTACATCTAAAATGTACCATTAAAATAAAATTAAAAAAATTAAAAAAAATAAATAGATGGACTACCAGTCAACTTAATTAATGGGAAGAGGTGGAGGAAGGAGGAAAAAGAGAGAAATAAATTTGTATAATTAAGAATAAGAGGAGGGGATTAGATATAGATATTGAAAATTAGAACAATTACAAGAGATGACTAGGCAAATAAAGTTTTAAAAATTTCTATGATATAGAAAAGAAGACAAATCAAATAGACTAAAAATCAAAGAAAAACACTGAATACAGTGAAGGAACTCACCTTCTCCTGAAAACGCCAAATCAAGATGGTTTCATATGTGATTATTTCATAGATCAAAGATTATTTAAACTTTTTGGAAGCACAAAGAAATTTTCTCATTCGTTTTTAGTGAAACTAGCATAATTCTGATACTAAGGAATAGGAAAATGATAGCACCAAAAAATCTGCTGTGATCATTTATTTATATTGATGCACAGATTTTAAATAAAATATCAGCAAATGACCTAGAGAACAAAACACCCGAGAAAATGGAATATTTCCAGGAAAGCAAGGATGGGTCCCTATTAGGAATGTTAAAATTTCTAACTGCAATAATAAGTTCTCTGAGAAAAATGTATTTGATTTCCTGAAGGATGCTAAAATACATATAATATTCACTGCTTATTTTGGATAATTTAGAAATCCATAGCGAAGTAAGACTGTATGATTGTTATCTTAACATAATATTAAGTATGTGAAAAATTTTGAAGAAGCAGAGTAATGAGGGAGAAGTAAGCCTATCAGATATTAAAACATGACAAAATGCCTAATAAAACAGCCCTATATTTGTGCATGAAAACAGCAGATGGATGGAGCAGGACAGCCATTCAGAACTTGACTTCATTATATATGGAAATTGGCAATATGATAAAAGCTGGCATATTCAACTCAGGGAGATATGACAAACAGTAAACCATCTAGGAAAAAACACCAAAGTTGAATCCATAATTCATATCTTATACCTGGTTAAAGATGAAGAAGCTAAAAATTTTAATGTAACAAATTAAAGTCCTAAAAGAAACAGACCACAAACAGACCGTTTCATTGCTTTAAAATAGTGAAGGCTATATAGATATAGCACAAAATATAGAACCCACCCATAGTCTTACTTCTTGTAAACACCCAGATCTTGAATACCTGTAAAAGGAGCAAGGTAAAATGTAAACACCCATCAATAGGGACTGGGTTAAGCCACATAACAGGTATCCAATGGAATGCTATACAAATGTAAAAAAAAAAAAAAATGAAGAAACTCTTTATGAGATGAGGTGAAATAATCTCTAGGAAATATTGCTAAGTGAGAATAGAACAGTGCATAGCATGGAATACGATGAGACACCTATGCATACAAAGAGAAGGAAGAATATAAACACATATGCAGGGTATCTTTGGACACACATGAAAGAACTAACCATACTGTTTGCCTATGAGGAAGTGCTGTCTATGGTGTGTGAGGCTGGGGATGGGGAAAGTGTGCTGGAGGAGAAGACTTTACTGTTGACCTTTCAATGTATCTTGGCATCTGTTCTAAAGAATGAAATGAATACAATACAAAGAAGTAAATACAAATAAAGGCAAAAATTTTGGAGGAAAACTCAGAGATAACTTACATTTTACAAAACTCATGAAAACTAAGTGCAACGTGATACTGGTGTAAAAACATAAAAATGAAAATTAAAAATATATGTGTATAAATTGCGCTGTACCCATAAAATGCTGAACACTCAGTTTTCTTTCTTATCAGCTCTGACTGCAAAGCAAGGGTTGTAAATGACTTCGGGGGCTAGACAGCCACTCGTGCAACAGGCTTGTATCAAGGTCAGCTTTTTTACCAAGCACCGGGGAGGTGGCCCTGAACACACATAGGAAGACCACGGCTGTCACGGAGCTTTCAGGCCGGAGGGACACAGCAAAAATAACTACACAATAAACATCACACAGAATAATGAATAATGAAGGAGACGGAAGAGAAATTTTAAATCTGGAGTCAGAGCAGACAGTGACTACAGGAGGCCTGCTGGCCTCGGTGCCCCCTTTTATCACGGAGCAGCAGCTCTTTGCTCTAGGAATCGTCACGTGCGGTTATGGGGAACAGTTTTACTAGATCTTCAGATTTTCTAGGAGACCAGCAATCCAAATTTGTACTTGAAATCTCCTGATATTTAAATCCTGACTCAATTTTAAAATAAGATTACTATGTTGGCCAAATAAAACACATCTTGCTGGCCAAAACTGGCCCAGTGGATGGCCAGTTTAAATCTCTAAAGAAATGAGATTGAGTTTTAAAACAAACACATCAGAACTGTAAGCCCTGTCATCTTAGGAAGCCATGCATGTTTTCCATTTCTTCAAACATTTCTGAACTCCTTACTGAGAATCAGTTGTTTTTCAAAGCCATTTTTTTTTCTTACCACATCAAAATCCTGTATCATTTTGGACTTAAATCTTGTTTGGATCCTGATTTTACTTACTAGATTTGATTCTTCATAATATTTGGGTTTTTTTTTCTTAAAATCTAGTTTACTCTCTAAAGGCTGAGGATATATTTAATAACATATATGCTCTTGGTCTTGAGGACAGTCCGAAAAGAGGAGCTGTAAATATTTAGAATAAGGGCAGTACGACTAAAGTAAATGTGTATCCTTCCAAGGTAACTTTTTTGAATCAAAGAAGACAATTGATTTGACGGTGGAGAAAGAGACGAGGGAGAGGAAGAGAGAGAGAGAGAGGGAGAGAGGGAGAGGACAGGGGTGAGGGGGAGGGAGGGAGAGACTGAGAGAGGGAGAGGGAGATGGTAGACTGATACTCTGGACGAGTAGGGAGTAGGGAGCATTCAACAGTGAACAACTCCTCCAAGGTAAATGTTGAAGAGAACTGCATTTAACTGTGTAGGAAGCAGCACAAGTCTTCCAATTCACACGCATTTGGTAAAAGGCTCAATACTCTGGAGTCAGTTGATTACTATTGGGTTTTACTTTCTTTTTTTCTTTTTCTTAGACGTGATTGAATGCTATAAGGGTGTTCATTTTAGGGGCCATGCCTGCCCAAACAAAGGCTTTGTGCAGAACACAACTAGCACACACACTATTTCTACTTTCCTATGGCCAATGGCTGAATTTCCATGGTTGACTAATGACATTAGTCATGTGGAGTCACAGTGAAGAATGCAGATTGTTTTTAATGAACCTGTGACAGCTTGGATTTTCTCTCTAAAACATGTATAAATCAGAGGCCACAAATTTGCATTTTAGAAACATTTGTGGTAGTTAGGAAACACATACTGACCTTGTTATTGCTGTTATAGTTCCATAGAAAAAGAGTGCTCCTGGGAAGGGTGTAAAAGAGACATGGAGCTTACCATCAGGATAGAGACTTTAACAATCTAAGTCTCTCTGCTCTTAGTTACTGGGAAATCCATCCCTCTAGTATAGATGCTGAAGCCATGCTATCTTAGATGAAACATGTCCTAACTGTCCTGTCAATTAATCCTCCATACAGCCCTCTCTTCCTCTATCCATCCTTATGTGAAATTTTTTTTGAGGACCTACAGTTGATCCACCACTATGCTAGGTGGAAGGTACGTAGTATAAGACAAAAGTAATAGCATGTGCCCTTACGGAGTTTACCATCTTTTGGGAGAGAACAGATATTGATTGAGCTAATTATACAAGTCAATGTAAAATTAAAATTATGCAAAGGGTTATAAGAGAGCAACTAAAATGTAGGATTTGACTTAGGGAAGCTTCCCTAGAAAAAGTGATAGATGGGATGGGATTCCGAAGTGCTGATTAAGTTGAGGTTGAAGGACAGATAGGCATTGCCAAGGTGGAAAGAGAAAGACAGGCAACCCCAAGTCTGGCACAGAAAAATGGTGATTGGTGCTTCAGGTAGATGGAAAGAGGGCAGGGAGCATAAGATGAGATGAGGCTGGAGAGGCAAACGGGAGCCTGGCCAGGCAGGGTCTTGAAGGACATAGACGGGCTTTTATATTTATCCTATGTTGGAATAGGTTGGAAGAGCTTGAGTAAAGGAAGAAGAAATGAATAGATTTGACTCAAAAATCACTGTGGCCTTTAGGTTGAGAGAGTCAAGGGAGATCTGAATTCACACACAGATACAAGGTAAATGAGGGTGTCCACATGGGTGAGATGGCTTTAGGATTATAAATTGAGCAAGAGGTAGAGTACCCAACACTTAAGGAACTTTACTTTTGAAAAGCCAGGGAGAAAAACATGAGTTAGTAGGGCAGTCTGAGGGTCTGAGCCGGCAAGAGAGTCTGGTAGGTTTAAGGAAGTCGGTGAGAATGCTGTCATGGAATCTCAGGGAAGAGTATTGAGACACAGAAAGAGAATGATAGGGGGCATCGATCCTTGCTAAGAGATCAGATAACATGAGGTCCAGAAATGGTCCCTGGAGTTAACAAAGGGAGGGTGCCCTCAACGAGTGTGACTTGGTTGGTGGGAGAGGACCTAAAATCAGACAAACTGGGTTTCAGAGTAAATGGGAGAAAAGAACACAGAGATGGTTCCGTGAATGGGAGAGGAAATGACTGGGAGTAATGTATGCAGGTAATATATGGATGATTGTTTTTTTAAAAATTTAATGGGTAGTATGGATACTTCCGAAACTGTTATATAGTTCCAATGCAGTCCCTATCAAAATACCAACAGCATATGTTACCGATCTAAAAAAATCCTAAAATTCATAAGGAACCAGAAGAGACCTGAATAGTAAAGGTAATTTTGGTCAATAACATCAAAGCAGGCGGCATAGCAATACCAGACGTCAAGCTATACTACAAAGCGATAGTGATAAAAATGGCACGTACTGGAACAAAAATAGACACATGGACCAATGGAACAGAATAGAGGATACGGAAAACTTCTCAGACATATTCAACTATTTGATCTTCAACAAAGGGTCCAAAAGCATACGTTGGAGGAAATATAGCCCATTTAATAAGTGGTGCTGGGAAAACTGGTTATCTGTTTATAGAAGAATGAAACTGGACTCTTATCTCTCAACATATACTAAATCAAAATCAAAACAGATCAAAGAGCTAAACATTAAAAGAGAAATATTAAACCTTCTGAAAGATAAAATAGATGAAGCACTAGAAGACATAGGTGTAGGAAAGGATTTTCTAACAGAACCTCAATTGCACAAGAAATAGCAGCAAGAATCAACACATGGGATTATACTAGACTAAAAAGCTTCTGTACAGCAAAAGAATCAATCAGTAGAGTGAAGAAAAACCCTACAGAATGGGAAAAAAAATTTTAGCCAGCTACTCCTCAGATAGAGGAGTAATATCTACAATATATAAAGAACTTGAAAAAATTAAACCACCTAAAGTTAAAGACCTAGTCGAGAAATGGGCCAGAGAAATAAACAGAGAATTCATGGAAGAATAAATACAATTGGTTAACAAATACATGAAAAAATGTTCAAAATCTCTGGCCATTAGAGAAATGCAAATTAAAACAATGCTAAGACTAGAAGAGACCAAGAACAGCAAAAACAATCCTGGGCAACAGGAGCAAGGTAGGGGGCATCACAATCCCCGACCTGAACCTATACTATAAAGCTACAGTGCTAAAAACAGCATGGTACTGGGAAAAAGATAGACCCGAGGATCAATGGAACAGGTTAGAAGACACAGAAACATCTCCAAACTCACTGAAATACCTTATCTTTGACAAAGGAGCCAAACACCCTCACTGGAAGAAAGATAGCCTCTTTAACAAATGGTGCTGGAAAAATTGGCTTGCCACACGCTGAAAACTAAAACTAGATACAAGTCTCTCACCATGTACTAAACTAAAATTGAAATGGGCCAAAGATCTAAACATTAAAACAGAAACACTAAATCTACTGGAGAATAAAATAGGAAGAACTCTCAAAGACACAGGGGTAGGAAAAGAATTTATGAACAGAACCCAGACTGCATGGGAAACAGTACAAAGAATCAGTGCTTGGGACCACATCCTATTAAAGGCTTTTGCACAGCTAAATAAATTACCAAGAGAGCAGGGTGAAAACCCACAGAATGGGAAAAAAATTTTACCAGCTGTCCCTCAGACAAAGGTCTGACATTTAGAATATACAAAAAACTCACAATCATCAAACCCCTCAAATTCAAAGACCCAGTCCAAAAATGGGCATCTGAAATGAATAAACATTTCTCAGATGAAGAAATAAAAATGGCAAATAAATACATAAAAAAGTGTTCAACATCAGTAGTCATTCGAGAGATGCAAATCGAAACAATGTTAAGATTCCATCTCACTCCAGAAAGAACAGCGATTATGAAAAGATCAACCAATAACAAGTGCTGGCAGGGCTGTGGGGAAAAAGGAACCCTCCTCCACTGTTGGTGGGAATGTAGATTGGTCCAGCAATTGTGGAAATCAGTATGGAGACTCCTCAAAAAACTACAACTAGAGGTTCCATTTGATCCAGCTATTCCTCTACTGGGCATCTTCCCAGAAGAATTAAAATCATCATACCACAATGATATATGCCCAACCATATTTATAGTAACACAATTTGTAATAGCTACGTCTTGGAAACAACCTAAATGCCCAACGACTAATGAATGACTAATGAAGATGTGGTTTTTCTACACAATGGAGTACTCCTCTGCCGTAAAAAAGGATAAGCTAGAGACATTTGTAGGTAAATGGATGTACCTTGAGAACATACTCTTAAGCGAAATAAATCAGACACTCGTGAGTACACATTGAATTGTTTCTCTGATATGAGTAACCATAAGGGTAAATAAGGACAAAGAGGTGTAATAAATATTGTATAAAAGGAAGGTTATATTCAAAAGAGAGGAGAACTAGAAAGGGGGAAGGGGAAAAGAAAGAAGGGAAAAAGGAAAGAAAGAGGAAAAGGAAAAATGAGAAAATAAATAAACCTGCTGTAAATAGGGAATGGGGGAGTAGAAGGGAGGAGTAGGGAAAGGGGGGGAACCAAAATAACCATGGTACAGGTACAAAATAACCATGATGAATGTGACCATTATGTATACAATGTACCAATACATGCTCTTGGTAAAAAAAAAAAATTAAAACAAAAACAAAAACAAAATGCTAAAATTCCATCATACTCCAGAAAGAATGGCAATCATTAGGAAATCAAACAATAACAAATGTTGGTGTGGCTGTTGTGAAAAAGGTACCTTCCTGCATTGCCTGGTGGGAATGCAAACTAGTACAACCATTATGGAAATCGTAATGGTTTTTTGATATTTGAGTTGTCAAAGAACTGAAATTAGAAATTCCATATGACCCAGCTATCCCTCCTCTAGGTATCTTTCCCAAAGAGCTTAGTCATCATGCTACATGCATGCCAATGTTTATAGCGGCACAATTCATAATAGCTAAATCTTAGAAGCAGCCTGTATACTCAGCAACAGGTGATTGGATAAACAAAATGTGGTGTCTGTATAAAATGGAATACTAGTCTACTGTAAAGAATGACAAATCTGAGGCATTTGTAGGAAAATGGGTGCACCTGGAAAATATAATACTGAATGAAATAAATCAGACACACAAGCTTAAATGCCATATGGTATCTCTCA